>JAPYZE010000535.1:0-37215 GCA_030522805.1 Leptomastidea abnormis
AGTCACCGATCCCATAAGACTCCATATAACGCTGCAAGGAGCTGCGTATATTTATCGCCACAGGAGGGCGCTCTTTCAAAGTTGGGCTCCAAGCGAATAATTCAGCTGCTGCTTTTCTGTTACAATTTCTATGTGTGTAGCAAAAGAGCGAGTGAAGAATCATACTTTATATCTATGAAACATACCATATTACTTAATCACGACTGTATTATCAAGTGAATAAAAAAAATAAGTCGAAGGAGGTGTTATGCACATTTCCAAACTATTCGACTATCCAAGGGATAAGGAAAAGAGAGAGAGAGAGAGAGAGAGAGAGAGAGAGAGAGCAGGGTGTATATCCTATACATTATCAGAGTTAGAGAGTGGAGTCTATATATGCGTATAATAATAGAGACTATACGAGAATCAGCAGCTAAGACTGCGTTAGCTGCACTCTCACTTAGCTTATCGCTGAGAACTGCGGAGGGGTTGGAATAGTGAGAGAGAGAGAGAGACTAGCCTTTATGGGCCTCCATTAATAATTATTAGCGCGTCCTCGTGGCTATTAAGATTGATATTATTACCAGGTTATACTCCCCCCCCCTCTCTCTCTCTCTCTCTCCCTGTTCTATAGACTAGGCACGCACGTGTACGTTGTACGACCACCTGCATCAGCAGTGTATAGAGACTCGAAGCCAGATTCTGTATACGCGGTGTTATGGGTTTTGTGTGCTCGAGGAAGACAGGACGACGCTACCGATTATCCATATATATGAAACAAGTTGAAATGGTCGTTAATCGAAGGTTGGGTGTATATATGTATATGTGTGTGTGTTGTATTTAATCTTCTGTTTTCTTCGTGCATAGGCACAAGGATGTTAATGGTGGTTGATTAGTTGGTTGATTAGAGGAAGGGAGAAACACGCGTGATTTGGTGAAATCATCGTATACTAGCACTACGTGATGGTATAATTCGGTAATGGACTCTAACCTAACGCTAACGCGGTAGCGTTTTAGTCCTGTCAGGAATCGTGTTAATGACGTGAGGTGGAGGTGTCTCTTTGGTAGGCTTATAGACTAAGGGTAAGATGTGTAAATAATTTTTTTATGGTTTATATGTGTTGGGGGTTAATACATTTGTTTGGTATTTGTAATTGTGTGAAAAAAAAATATGAAAATTTTTTTAAAATGATTAATTGTTTTTAAATTCAAATTAATTATTGATGATATTTATGAATAAAGAAAATTTAATTGATTATTATATTTGTGGTAAATTAAGACTATACGAATAATATATCTGTGGATAATATCTGTATATTTTCTGCAAGAATAAAAACTATGTTATATCTTAAATTTTTTTTAAACCAATTTGAAAAATTTTTTCTTTTATTCTTGGAAAGGTTAATCAACTATATATTATATATAAAAAAAAAAAAATAAATTTCTACATGAGAACCAACTAAATGATTTCCGGCTCTATCAAGTCACGCGAGAGTCAAAGTATTTTTGTGTGCTAGAAAAATTAAATTAAATAACAACTAACATAATCCTATAGTATTACTTTCACCTGCTAAAATAACAATCATTTATTTTTATTTTATAAAAAACAAAGATATTTTCTTAAAATATTTATTGAGATTTATTTGTTGTAACTTTTTTTTCCAAGAATATAACTGCAAAAGTTCTTATATTCAGTGAGTAACGAACAGCCAGTAATTAGCAGTAAAAATTTCATTAATCTCTTTTCACGCCAAAACGTCACGGTCATCAAGCTACAGTCAATACCACCATTTCTTTCAAGAAGCTTTTCTTTCGCTTAAAAATAAAACAATCGAATCGATCGATTCAACAACTCACAAGAATAGATGTTTAGCACCGACTGAAAAAGTGTGCATCTACTATACAGAGAGAAAACAGACTCGAGGAAAGGTGGTGGTGTTTGTGGGCGCCAGGGCTCGCGCGGGAACGTCGCGAGCTTGCTTCGATTTCGACGCGGGAAATGGACTTTCTCACGAGTTAAATCGAGCCCACGTTAAGTGGAGAGAAAGAGAGAGAGAGAGAGAGAGAGAGAGAAGAAAGAGATGGAGAATGTAGGAGAGGGAAAGGGGTGAGTAGCCTCGAGCCTCAGAAATACGCCGAGCGAGCGACTTTCCCGAGATTTATGGGGATCCGATAAGGAGTATTGCTGCAGCTCCTCGCGCTACCCCCCCCCCCCTCTCATTCTGCTTCGCCATCAGTGCTTACCGGCGTCTAGCAGCAACAGCCGTGAAGGAGAGACCCACCTGTAAACACACACACACGCATATATGTATACATAGCCGATCGATCGTAAATCGGTGGCCGTTTTGACGGTTCTTCGAACACACACATACATAGAACAAAGAAGGTCGGCCTCTTTTCTTATTGCCACTTGTTTGACGCTGCTGCTGCTGCTACGCGCTCTCGTTATGATTATTTGCAATTTTTTTTTATTTTCTGTTCACCTGGGTTATTGATTCTGCTTCCGTGTCGCGAATAGAGAGAGAGAGACTGTTGATGCTGGGTTGTTCTTATCTGATTATTGGGTGGCGCTCGCGCGCGCGCGACTTTACTTTATTGGTTGCCTGAGGAGGTAAATAAATTTTTTTTTCCTTTTTTTTTATTGTTTGTTCGTGATGCAAAATGAATAAACCGGAGATTGAGTAGTGTGATATACATACGTGTTATTTTGGTTTGTAATTTGTGTAGAAATTTACCAACATGAGGAGGAGGAAGGGGGATGGAGTTATATTTGTAATAATGTGAGAACTGCTGAGATTACGTTTTCTTTTTAGAGTATAAGAGAAGCTGGAATCAAGTTTATATAGGTACTGGTGTGTAATTCACATTTGAAATGTATTTCGTCTTGTATATATATACACATATTACACACACGACATTTTTGGTTGTGCAATATTATGCGTTCTAGTTACAGCTATCTTTAGTTTATACGATTTCTAATTTTACAATCAAGCTTGACTTAATATAGCCTTGAATTTATATTATACAAGCTTGATTTATCAAACTTGGAATTGATGGATTAATTCATGATACCAGATTTTTTTATTTCTTTTTCAATTTACATTCACGTACGTTACATTAGCAATTCGTAAATCGATATTTCTATATTTAACTTTATTTAAAAAGTGTAATTACCAATTTACTATTTCGCATGAATTTAATTTAAAATTCATCAAAATTAAAAAAAAAACAAAGAAAAGCCAAACATACGTATCCTTTACAAATCGTAAATCAATCAAAATTCATCGATATCCCTTTTTAACTTCCACCATCGTCACTATTTCATCCAAGCAATGAAAAAAAAAATGTTAATTGTAAAGATTCATGTCACTCAATCTCAACATATTTTACTATCAAACAGCTAATAACCCCAACTCACTTTCTTCTTCACAAAAACATCTTTCTCTCTCCATTCTATTTTCACTTGTTATACACAAATCCCACAATCAATTAATTACAATTTCACTTAGCTACGCATCTCTACGTATACATATATACACACAGCCTCTCTCTCTCTCCATTACCAATGTCTCACCGGAATACACGATCTCAGCATCGTCTCGCGCGCGCGCCTCAGGGACGCAATTTCTCCCTTACCAGCCCGAAATCCCCTTACGTAGGCAAATCCGGTGATTGCCCGCAATAGTAGTAGTGGTAGTGGTAGTACTGGTAGTAGTAATAGTAGTAGTAGGCCGCAGTACTCTATTCGCGCGAAAGCAACCAGCGTATACTTAATCGAGTTTATCTTTTCACGGTATGATGAGGAAAGCAACGGTCGCGGTCCAAACCTGACATCAGAATCAAAGCTGATATATAATATATAAGCAGTGCACCTGAAGCAAGACTGATAAGTCGTAATTGAGGTATGAGAAGGTGGATGTAGTATAGGAGGGTCAAGCGCGGATTGGGTGAAGATAAGAGTATAGTTCACCAACGGCGGTGGCTTTTGCGTGACGAGTAGTATACTCATAGGAGAGAAATAAGAGAGACTGAATAGAGAAAGAGAGAAGGAAGGCGCCTCGGTCGATGGCTCGTTGACTAGGCGATTGCCGGGAAATAATTAATTGGCGGATCTTTTGATGGAGCTCTGAAGTAGTAGTAGTAACAGCGGTAGGTGATGGTGGTAGCGGCGGGGACGCGCTTGCGAGAGTTGCGCAACTTTTGAGCTTGTTGCTTTTTAATTAGAGCTATACGCCTGCGCGCAAGTATCAGCGCTTTTATGCGCCTTTTTTATGTGGCCGTTCGCAAATACTCGCCTGCTTGCTTGCTTATTCGCGCTGTTCTCTTCTCTCTCTGTGCGCTTTATTCATTAAGCTTTATTATCGGATTCTTTTCTGGTAGCGTGGCTATTCTGGTACACATATATATACATACATACAGACCAACCGAGCGATGATTACCCGTTGAAGTATTCGCGCCGCATCCAATTTAGGATGTTAACGAGCAAGTTCTGTATATATATATAGAGAGAGAGAGAGAGAGAAACCGCCTCATAGCTGATAAAACTCAACAAAAATAATCTAGAAATGATTTTTTTTTCTTTTAATTTTGTTTTTTCAATTTTACGGGCTGGTAAACCCGTTAAAATTGTTGTGTTAACCTTTTTTTTTTTTTTAATATAACGCTTATCACTGTATAAATTCACAATTTATTTGCATGACTTGATTATTGTAATAATAAAAAATTTTCCGTTAAATACCATAGTCTATACATATACAAGAAGACCTCATTTATGTTCCCGAGAAAACGAATATCCAATATGTATATATTTGTATATACACTCTAACGTAATAGAATTCGCGAAAATTCCTGATAGCTGATAAAAATCAATAATAATACTCTCGACCTCGGGTTGTGACACGCTGCTGCTGCTTCACGTCCATTATAATCGGACAACGTTAATTGACTCCGGCATGCTGATGGCATAGAATATAAAAGGATGGGTAGTACGAACAACGAAGAGGGACACGAACGACGACGACGACGACACTTAAAAGACTTGTGAGGATGGGACGATTTTTCTAGTTGATTCGTCGCGAAAGTATCGAGGGACCTCTTTTACTTCTTGATGTGAGTGTGTGTGTGTGTACGATATGCGATTATAGATGCCACGTTGAATTATAAAATTGCGAGTCATATAGGTATATGTGTGGTGTTGATTGGAATTCTGAGGGGATGTCATGATGAGGTTTAGACAATAAATTAACAAAAATATTCGCTTAATCAATTAATTATTAGAAGAAAAAAATTTCTTTAATAAAATATTACTTATTTTTTTAGATAAATTTTAAGCAAATTAAATAGCAAAAATAGTTAATAAAATAGATCATTAAATTATAATTTTGTTTTATAAAGCAAAGGTGCATCAGCAGGTCGTAGTCGTCGTCATCGTTGTCACGCGGCTTAGCTCGTTTGTATCTTTGTCGCGTTATTGCGCAGCAGCAGCAGCTATGTTCAGTTGTTACGTAACGTAAATAATGCGCGATAACGTTGTCCGACTCTCTCACTCTCTATAGTCCAGCACGATATAAACAAGTTGGACAAATCGATATTTCTTTTTTTTCTTTTTTGTTTAGTTCGAGAGATATTACTTCGTCGCGAACGTTGTAAAATTGTCACACATGGTTTATTGACTTTTTATACCCAATATAACAACCCCTCACTCTTAACTCTTTCGGGAAAACGATATTTTTCTTTGAAAGCGACAGAATAAAAGTTTTATTGCCTTTATATATGCAAGACGAAGATTTGTGCTTTTGAAATGGCCAATACGATTGACTTCACTTCCGAAACTTCCTAAATATTAGATTTACTATAGAGGACTTCTTTTTTTTACCTATACAACAATATATAATGGCCTTAAAGTTTGGTATTTTATGTCAGTGAAAAAAAAACTTTTGCTTTTGATCATGTTAAAATAAACTTTCATGAATTTGAAGCCAAGTTTTATATGAATATACTAGAAAATCCTTTTGTCTGGTTTCATTCAAAACTCCTGGTTTTGAAATTTCAGTTTTCAAAAGAAAAAAAAAATTAGCATATTGTTATAAAACAACTCTGTTTGTAAACTTAATTTTCATTATGTTTTTAATATTTTTATAATTATACTATTTATATTATAATTATAAACGGTATTAATTTAACACAAAAATTTAAAGTAAAATAAATAAAACAAAAACAAACAAAAAGTTTGATTGCTTTTATCCATAAGAATCAGAAATGACTTTTCAAGCATGTATAATTAACGTAAAAACAGCAAAAAAGAGAGAGAGAGAAAAATTGAAAATGGAAAAAGCACTTTAGAAACTTTTAATAGCTCATACATTACTCTTTGCATAGTATACTTGGTTGAACGGCTTATTAAAGTGGTAAAATTCTCTTAATGCTTTCAATTTTTTTAAATTAAGTGAAATTTTTATGTTTGTTAAAGCAAGCATTTCGTTATTTATTAAAATCAAATCACAGTTATAACTTAATAAAGCATCAAAAAATCTCGTTATTATTCAAATTTTAATCAACTTATTTTAATATTTAAAAATTGATCAACATGACGAAAAAATTTAATCGTATCAAAGAAAATAACTTTACCAATTCAATTAATCTAATCAACAAACAATTTTACTTATCCGTTCAACATCAAAATATCCTCATCCCACTCATCCAGACACACACCAGCCAAATTCAAGCTCAACCAAAATTTCATTCCCAGCAAAATTTCTCCAAGCTCTGCTAAACACAACAAGCATTATAATCGTGGCCTCAATACGATAGTACAGTCATCGCGGGTAGAGTAGGGCCACAAATATACATCCACATGAACTTGTCAAAAAGTTTAGTAAATTTGATTGCTCGTCAGTAGTTGCTGCTACTGCTGCTACTGCTCAGTGCGCTCACTTACTATACTATACGTCAGCTTGCAGAAATCGCAAGCCCACCAGAGAGTTAAGAGTCCCAGAGACCGGAAGCCTAAGAATGGAAAGCGTCACGCGATCGATTCTGGGGCAAACAAACCACCACCACCTCCTCCTCCTCAGCTATACTATATACCGTCGTCCTCTCTCGCCACTTGCACGCTATAAACTTGACCTAATTATTACCCTTTCCTGTCTACTGCAATAACAGCACTGGCACGACGACGACGACGGCGTTTACTTTACCTCTGACGAAAGCTCACGACGTTGCTACTGCTACTATATGCTGAGCTGCTGATTTTTTGCAACTCTATGATATTATACCTATATCTGTCATTCTGCGGTTTTTGATGATTGTCCTAGTTTTATCGTAAATTAATTAATTTGGTTAATTAAAAAAATTGAAATTTTTTCTTCCTTCTTTTTTTTTAAAAAAATTAAATTGTTTTTAATTTTTTTAAATTATTTTTTTTTTCTATACCTAAGTTTCATTCGAATGCAATCAAGAATAGTACCTTGAAAGTTTTCACTTAGCTTGTATTTTGAACAGAAAGTAAATTTACTAATTACAATCAAGTTTGAAACAAGGTAACGAAAATTTCGTGTTAACTCCTCTATTCAATAAAAGCACAATTGAAAAAGCTCTTAAATGAATTTTGATCTGTCGTATAACTGATCAATGCCAGTTTTTGATTACTTAAACTTTCTACAAAAAAAAATGCGCATGCAAATAATTAAATGAAACATTCACTCAGATAAATCAATCATCCATCTTTTATTCAAAATATTTAAATATCAAAACCAATCCAAAAATAATTGATTTCTTATTCTTTTAGGTCAACTTATTGTGCAAAATAATAAGCTTGTCTAAATTTAATACTTCAAAATTATTATCCGCAGCATTAATTTTGAACTCGATTAAAAGAAAAAAAAAATCCACCCACATTCATTTTTCTGTACTTTAAACAGTTACCTACACGAATTTTCGTAAGCTAAATTCCATTTGGCTCCTTTACAAAGTATCATGCTTCAGAGATTTTATCGAACACCAAAAATTCACCTTTCCCAGCAACCCCAGCTTCAATAGCCCAGCAGCATCGAAGAAGAAGAAGATATCACAGATAACTGTGGGCGGTATACAGAAAAACGCCGAACGATTTTCCCTCGTCGTTGTCGACTTTCTTCCTCCCTTTTCATTTTGTCACCCTCCTCTCTCAGGCTTCTTCTTTCTTTCCATCTCTACCCCCAAAATGTGCAAAGGAGTGAGCTCCTCGAGAAGCCTTATCATACACCGTGAAGTCGGTCGAGTTACCTTGTGACGATTCTTCCTTTTTATCTCCTCGAGATATCAGTCGCTCCTCTCCAACCTTATACTACTACTACTACAACCGCCATCGGCTCGTGTCCGCTTTTATTTCTGTCTCTATTTTGTGCTTTTTTCTTCTTTGCACGCACGCACTTTTCAAAGTCTTACTTTTTGCTAGCGAGTCCAAAGTCTTGAGAGAGTGAGATCCTCTCGACACGCGAGTCGATAAAAATGTCTAAAGGAGATCAAGAGGTTGAGAAAGAGAGAGACAGAGAAAGGTAAGGAAGCTGAGAAGAGTTTCAGAAGGGTATAGTATATAGAAGTTCGCTTCAAATCCACTCGTGTCTGTCCCTCGAAAATCCATTTCTCTTTGCTTTCGGATGTATGCTTAAGCGCGCGCGCGTACGTTCTCGCATCTTTTCTACCTTCAACTATGATGTTAGTGGTGGTGGACGGTGGTACGTGTCCGATTCTGTCTATGAAGCTTCGACCTCTACCGAATTCTTTTACCATTTCCTTTTTTCATTTTTTTTTTTTTGTTCTTATATCTGAAAAAATGAATACTCTAACATAGGCTTATATGTAGGACTTGGTTGTGAATTACCTACAGTTCTTGAAATGCTATAACATTTTAGACTTCAAGTACAGATGCATTGAAAGTTGTATCTAAGTGCATCTTTACAATCATATTTTAATCTTTTTTTTTTGTTGAGTAACAATTTTTGTCAGATAAATAATACATTGAAAATTTATTGAAATTTCATAGGCTTTTAAATATCACAAAAGATGAAAAAACCTTTTTTCAATATATCTTAGTGTTCCGTTTGGCTTTTATTTCAAATATATATATATATATATTCGTTAATGACATTGAGCGAGAGGAGTGCAAACGAGAATGTAAATGACGTTCGAGTGTATACCCAAACGAAGCGATTGACATTGTTATGCCATCGTTCTACACAGCAATATAATATTCCCCGAAAATTTTAGCCACTCGAGACACTCACTCTTTCCTCTTCCCTGCAACTATACACACGGGCATGATTAAATTCGTAAGAGAGCTTGCTTTCTTTTTTTTGTAGTCTAATTTTTAACGATGCTTATATAATTAAGTGGCAGTTTGCGAGAGCAATTTTTTATCGACTGATTTGATTCAAGGGATGTGTATACAGCTTGTAATATTTCTTTTTTTTTTGAGTTATAAGATATCTGTGATGCTTCTTTGAAGAGTCTTCAAATTAATTCGAGCCTCTTTCTATACTTCAGACGTTTTAAAACGTGCACGCGATAGGTTTTTATATGCTTTTTATACGATTGAGACGTTGGATTTGAAGAGATCGCATGAAATGTGGACGTATTTTGTGATTAAAATAATACATTTCTTTTTTTTAATTTGTATAAAGTTTTGCAAACTTTTTAACTGAATTTTAATTTATAGCATTCTTAATATATACAGGACAAATTTAAAGATATCCGAGTATGACGTGATTCGTTATTTTTAAATCAATAGCAGAAATTACGGTCGAGCAAATTAATTACTTTTACGATCGATGTTAATTGCGAGTATACGTGGAAAATTTCTCGTCGTCCTGGAAATAAAATTTTTTTTTTTTTAGGTTGTAATCCGCGAGGTCGTTAACTTGTCGTGTCATTCAGTGTCGCTTTTAAATAAAATGCTTGAATAAAAACGTAGTCTATCTATGATTTCACATTTAATAAGCAATTAAATGTTTATACGAATATCACAATATACATGTTGTCATAATTAAAGCTTCCCACAAAATCCGTAGTATTAAAAGTTATTAAATAAACGTCAGAACAAGGCATTTTTTAAAACACAAATATTTTTATTTCTACAATCATTTAAAATAATATTCATAATGATAGATATTTTACCTTTTAGCATTCTTCAAAAATAATAATAATAATAATAATAATAATAATAATAAAGTTTCATTTTTTGTAAAAATCATACCACAAGTAAAGTAAAATCCTTTTCTTTCATTTATATATAAAAAAGCATACAGACGATCATTATCAAGCATATCCTTCAAGCATAAAACACGAGAGAAGCTACGGATCTCGCAAGTAGACTCAAGGAAAAGCTCAGAAATTACACCGAGAAAAGAGAGAAGTAAAATAAAATCGAGCTAAAACGAGGAAAAGAGAGGGAGAGAGAGAAAGAAAAGATTGTCTGCGATAAAAGAAAAACCGCAGCAGCAGTAGAAGAAGAAAAAGAAGCCACTGACCCGAATCAGGGACATGCCAAATTCTACCATCGTCGATTCGATTCACCGGCTTTGCCTGCTGCTTCTCTTTCTTTCTCCCCTATATGTATATGTATATGTGTATGCTCTCTTTTCTCTGTGCTCTCTTCGAAAGCCCCATCGTATCCCGCCTTACTGCTGCTGCTGTTACCGCTGGTATAGAGAGGCTTCCATTATCACGCATGTCGATCTTAATGAGCCCGTAATAAAGAACCTTTACTTTTTCGTTTAAAAAGCCATTTGCAATCGTATATATAAATCGGACTTCTATACTTTGTGATCCTTTTTATTTAGCTATTGAGTTTCTAAAAGACTATTTTTTCGATGTGTTTATTATCGAAGTATTAAGTTGTTCTTCAATATTTGTATATTTTCTTTTTTCAAATAAAACATTTATAAACTTATATATCTATATTTTAAAAAATTAATAATTGCTGATAAGGCATATAGATAATCAATGAAGTTGACAAAAACAGATAATCCTCTTGAAATTACAAATGTTTGGCAATCCGAACAAGATCGAAGAGTACTATATACGGAAGCTTTTGCGCGGTTGAAGAAATCGAAGAACGTTGTGCCGGTAATGGAAATGGAAAATCGCGAAAGTAAGAGAGAGAGAGAAAGAGACAGAATGATCGCGAGAGGAGTGGGGGGAGGGGGTGAAGGAAAGTCGCAAGAGATTTCCAGTTGGATTTCATCTAAATCGTGCTGAGATTTACAAGGACCGAGCACATAAAAGCTTTTCAATATCAGATGGCCGTTAATGGAAAAGAAAATGGAATCGGCCTGAGGGGGTGTGCTACTGCTGCTACTGCTACTGTGACGAGGTATTTTGCACGGAAAGAAGAAAGAGGGGTGCTGCTGCTTGCATCGCGTTCCAAGCGTCGTCATCAGTGATGGTAGAGAAGGAAAGAGAGGAGAGTGGTGGTGGTGATAGAGATAGAGAGCAGAAAAACGAAAGGAGGAGAAAGAGTCGTGGTTCGACTCATCCCGGAGACACGTTTCACCAAGCGTAAAACCGATTTGGCATATTCTCTCTCTTTCTCATTTTTCGCGATGTTCCTCGAGTTATTCGAGCTTTAAGATGTTTGATTTTTTTAAACTTCATTTTCTCTTATACCCCTTCTTTTATATACGTATTCCAAGCTCAACTACCCTCGTTATCATATTAGATTATGAAAGAATTTTCGATAAAATCAATGTGATTTGTATTTTGCAAGTTGATTTTTGTTGTTTTTTTTTTTACAATTAGTAGATACTTACTCTCAATCAAAACGATTGCGTATAAATTTTTTTTCTTATTAAAAATCAACGATGTGCAATAATTGTATGATATAGAGATTTCACGAGTAATCAAGTAACTGATAGACGATATAAGTATACAGTAATTTTCTCTTTAACTTATATCTATCTAGATACGCAATATCGATGGTGTCGCTACATCAATTATATTTTCTTATCAAAACTATATATAAATAGAATCTCGCATTAGTAAAGAGGTGCATAAATAAATAATACACACGTGCACCGCCAACTTATGCTTAACCACTAATTGAGCAATCGCACACCTGTTTTTCCTTAGTATGATATGCCGACTGTTATATATGTTAAATATAAAAAGGTGAAGGAAAAAACAAAAACAAAAAACAAAACGAAGAAATGAGGAAAATAGCCAGCATGTGTCGGTGGTACTCTCTTTATTTTTCACTTAACATGATTCTTTGGCCACTACAAGCTACCGCCGTCATGCGGGTTAAGGAAATAAAAAAACAAGACCGTTACTTCCTCTTTATATATACGCGGCGCCGCCTCGTTCCTTATCCACGCATACTTCCTCTCCTTTATATTTCTCAGGCAACCCCTCTCTCTCTCTCTTTCTCTCTCTTTATCTTTTAGCACACCCGCGCGTTACCTTTTTTTTATCCTTACCTTCTCCTCCCATGGGGCCTCTTCACCTTCCACGCAAGTCTGCTCCTATTGCTCCTCGCCACGACCTAGACACAACTTCACCTCCTCTCATCGAAACTACATTGCATGTGGTGTACGTATACGTTTTTTGCGTACATACGATTTTATCATTTTATGTATATCTAGCTTGTTTCCCTACTCTTCTTCTTCTTCTATAGACCCCCCTTTTTTCCGGAGTACGATAAAGTGAGAGAGAGAGAGATCCTTCTTTTCTTTGCTCTTTACGGGTTTCCTGTTTTTCCCTATATCCCGTCGCGTTACTGCTACTACTATTGCGTATAGACACTGTTGATGCTATACCAACGTTATATAGACCAGAGAGGAGAAGAAGAAGAAGAAGAGAGACTTTTCCGCGCTTTGCGGTTATTTATGACGAGGTAAGAGGATTACATGAGTTGTGTACTGCTCTGCTGCTCGTTGTTGGAGGGGAGGGAGACGTCCCGGACCGAATGGAGAAAAGTATTATAGAGCGTAACAGTGATGGTTGTGATCGCGTACTATATATATGTATATATAATACTTTTTGCATATTTCGTTGAGCACACGTGAATTGTGAACTTGATGGACCTAGGGTTTCTTCTCCAATAACTTATTTTCTTTTTTTATGTTTCTCAAACGATCGACAAATTCCTTTTTATTTATTCATTTTTTATTAAACCACTCAGTATATCAGTCGTACATCACAAATAATTAATTTATAGCTTTTTAATCTCATTTATAAACTAAAGCTTGCAGCTTTAAACGTATGTTAGTTAACAATATAAATCCCGCACGCGTGTCAAGCCAATTTGACATACAAATCAAAGATTCTATATTCACATCAACTTAGTCACATTACAAGTTCCTCCTCCATTAAATCTTCAAATATTCAATCAAGCGTTACCATATAGAGAAGAGAGAAAGAGAGAGTATATATATGGTGATGGTCACAACTCATCGTAATTCGTAGAAGCGCTTAAAGCTCAACCCATATAACCCATCTCCTTCTCCTCCTCTTAACTAAGCTCTTACACGCTTCACGCATCTCTTGCTCTATCACGACGATGATTCGCTAATCCCCTATAAGCGTTCCATTCTCCATCGTACTATCTCCTCAGCAGCTTCTACATGTATCTCGATGTGTTTTCTCTACACGCTAGGCCCAATCGATCGACAGCCCCCTTTATTATACAGGCGCGTGGTCGTCTTCGCTCTCTGCAAACTCTTCGCCTCGTCCTCAATACACAGCATTAGAGTATACACCCCCGCTGATGCAAGCTCTACGCCATCGTGATTCGTGTCCAAGCACTAAACCACCCCCCTTTCCCCTCTATATGTATATACTGACATCCACTACTGCATATTAAATCCTAGGTTGGATGGGGTACGACAAGAGAGAGTGAGAATACAGGCAGCGCGTATGGACCATTGGATCGATTGAATTATGAAAGCTCACAGGTGTATGTGTGTATGTGTGTGTGGGGATATGCAAGCTCGCACGTGCGAGAGAGAATTTGGTGTGTGGTGATATCGCGTGATTGCTGCTGCTGCTGCCGATGCACGGCTGCACATAATATAAGCGTGTATATGGACGCGTCATTCCAAAACGTTTCGGTCCACGCTAATTAGCCGAGGCATGCTTTCTCTCCCTCCCCCTTTCTCTCTCAACGTTTGCCAAAGCGGTGTGGTGGTGGTGGTAGTGCTGCTGCGCTGTTCTTTAGTGCGACAGTTTGATTGGCGACGAGAGAATACCGCCTACGCCTCTCTTTCTCTCTCGCTCTCTCTCTGTGTACCCTTGTATACATATGCAAGCTGATGCTGCTGTTGCTGTTCTGCTGCTATGTTACTGCGCGTATAAACGAAATTTTGTTGAGGTGACTCTTGGTTATATACTGGGGTGAGATAGAACGTACAGTGGTTAAAACGTAGGGGGGTATATGTTTGGCTATGGAAAAAAATTTAAAGTTGATTTAGTTTGGATTTTTTTTGTAAACGTTTTGTATGTTATAAATTAAATTTGGAATATTTTTTTAGATGAAAATGAGTAAAATATTTATAAACTTTTTTTTACTGTATTAGAGATTTTTTTTTTATATATATTTATCTAAGAGATTATAAATAGCATGACTTATCGAGATCAATTAAAAAAAAAAAAGGTTGAATTTCTAATATTTATCCACGACACTCGTTAAGTCTAACAAATAGTTAACCTAGATCGAACTAAAGCAAAAAAAAAAAAAACAGACTCAGCGACTATCATCAAACTATAACTTAAGCTTGAAACAGTTTTTTTTTCTTCTTTCTCTTCTATCTGTCTACTAAAAAGACAGTTAGAAATGCCCAGGATAACTACTAACATCGATAAAAAGAAAACCTTTCCACTCCTCATCGCAACCCCTCAACACTACGACGAAGAAGAAGCGGTCACTCGCTTATACTATATCCTCCTCGGCCACCGCCCGCTCATCGATTATTCCAATAATATAACGAGCTTAACATATAGCTCGTGCAGAGTGTATATTTGCACTCTCACCTTTTTCATCGCGTACCAACCTCTCTTTTATTTGCTTTCTCTCGAGGGTGTGGTTAATTGCCGATGGATCGTCTATACTCTTTCCAACGATGGCTTGTTCCGAGACTTCTATCTCGCTTTCTGAGCTAGACTTTTATAAACAGTGAGTTTTTTTTTTATTAGAATAAAACTTATCGGAAATTTTATAAAAAAAACTTTTAAAAAATTATAAAATAAACTTTTTTTTTATATAACATGCTTTTTTTCATGTTTAATTATACTGAAAGATTAAAAATTTTCAGCACACGTGCATAATATCACCCATTCAAAAGAACAAACAAATAAACTGTCGTCATGTCTGAATTAAAATAAAAAAAGAAAACCTGGTACTATCTATATACGAACAGGACAAGAAACTGACGGGGCATTATATAGAAATCCCTTATCGAGGCCACCCGTTCACAGACTAAAATGCCGCGGTATACTCATGTTTAAGCGCAAGTTTCTTCTTCCGCGTGTGGCACTTCTCGATAACCGATCGCCTTCGTGATTTATGATGGTTGCGCTCAAGGGAAAGAGAGAAGAAGAGGTTATCCTTCGTATATTATAGCAACTTCCTCTTTCTTTCAATGCGCAAACCTCAGTCACTTTCAACGTTTCTTTCTTTTGTCGCGAGGAGAATATACATACAAGGTCTTTTCTTTATTTTATTATTATAGCTTTCATTTGTGTTAGTTTGTAATTAGTACAAAGGTACATAAATAATAAAAAAAATTTTAAATTAATTTTTTTTCGTATTTTTATTTTATATTATATATACAGAAGGAAATGATACTTTTAAAAGACAATAAATAAGTAAGCAAATAATGTCCAGTTTTACTGAAAATATAATAATTGAAACGCGCAGTGAATATTTTGAAAGTGAATTTTTAACCAACTCAATAATAACAAGTATTAATTTCATTCGAAACAAATCCTCGTCGAAGCTTTATTTCTAATTTAATGCACATTCGCTTGCAGGTGCCTCACGCCCAAAGAGAAAAAAAAAGAAAAAAGACGAGCATACGAACTGCGTAGTAGAGAGTAAAATTTCGCTTGATCATCATTAAATTTGTTAAAACAGTCGTAGTCGTCGGTTTGGTGGTGATGGGTGCTTATGAGAACAAATTCCACGAAGTCCTTGTCACGTATCGGCTTTCGCTGATTTCTGCTGCTTTTCTTGATATACGTTATAATCTACTACGACTAGCGTTTTTTTTTGTTTTTTTTTTTAATTTTTTTGCAAACCGTAACAGTTGAAGGATTAACAAGGTATGCAGCAAAGCGCATTACTTATGGTAAAAACTATACATTAGGCGTAGTTGCTGCATTAACTCAGAAAATATATACATATTTTTTATTTTAATTAAAAATAAAAAAAAGGGGTCATTATTTAAATTGTAAAATATCATTAAATCACATGCTTAAAAGTAATGCTGATTAATTTTGATGTTGAATTTTTTTTTTTCGTATAAATCGCATGTCCTTGCGTAGCTGTATAGTAAAATAAAAGCGTTGAAGCGATTGAAATGATGAATAACTTATAACGAAAAAAAAAGTAAGATGTTCTCAAGTGGCTAAGAGAGAGGGAGAACAAAAAACAGAAAAACTTAGATATACATGTGTTTCAATTTAAATAGCATCAAATGTACGCTGACCTTTCGTTAACATGATGTTCATTAGCACTAACATTGAAAAAAAAAAAAAAAATAAGATAAAATTAAAATAAAAAAAAAAAGAAAACGGTTTAGCAAAAAACTTCTCATTAGCAAGAGTAATTCGCACGCGAATAAAAAAAAAAAAAAAAAAGATGGGGAAAAGGGTAGCTTTACCGTGGTTACATATTAATTACAAAAGGGGACTTGCGCAAAATCATAACAAACAAGCTCTCTCTCTCTCTCTCTTTTTTTCTCTCTGGTTTTGTCACGCGATATCGTTTCGCTTGGCTAAACGAACAACGCCGCGATATGTCGCAAATTGCAGCCAAGCAAAATTAACATGTTATATATCCCTCTTTTCCCCCTCTAAGCGCCATATAAAGTAACGACAAAAATTTTCTTTATCAACGTGTGTCACTTGATAAAAAAAAAAACAATGTATCAATTTAAAAAATAAAAATATATTCAAATAATAAAAAAAGCTTAAGTTTTCAAAGTACCGCGTTACACTTGTCTACGGTAGCAAATAAACGTTCGTTGATTCATTACTTATAAACACACATGCACTAAGCCGCCGTATTTCTCACGACTCTGCAGATTTGTTTTTTCCGTCACACATGCTCGACTCGTACATATATAGCAAAAATCAACCAAAGCATATCGTAAGACCAAAGTCTGCTTCTTCTTCTTCTTCTTTTCGCGTATAAACTGTGACGGTTATGGGTGCACTTGGCCTTTTATTCTAACGCGTAGCTAAGTCTTAAGTTTTTCGATCCGGAAACGGGTGACGGCTGTGTATGCCGGCGGCGGCGGTACTGGCATTTAATTGCAATTAACGCCCCGCGTCTGCAATGGCGGCAAAGGGGGTTCCCCGTATATATACGCTTTGATTACTCCTAAGCGATAAACTCTCTCTTTCTCTCTCCCGCCGCCGCTGCTGCTGCTTCTGCTATTTCGCGTCAGACGGGAAATGAGTTGTATATATGTGTGTATGTTGGGAGAAGAGGGAGGCGTATATGCTTGGCTTAATGGATTTTTTCCCATACGTCATAATTAAATCGCTACGGCGCCGGCATTACGCGAACGCGCGCGCGCGTGTGCACGCCTTAAACCTGCAATTTACGCGGGGAATCGTTTGTAGACTGCTGCTTGATACTGCTCCTGCTGCTGTTAGCTGCTATGGTAAAGTGTTCATTGGGCTGGGCTATATATAAGTGAGTTTACACGCGGAGTCTGATTTTTCATTCATTAATGCGTATGCGTGGGATTTTTAAATTCTGCGTAGTTTTCAACGGGATTTAATTTTTTTTTTTATGTTTTGTTGTGCGTAATTTTTTTTTTTATTTAGTATTAGTGTTAGATTATGTAGCTGTCATTGATTTTTGATGAAAATAGAATTATTTATGCTTGTGTTTATTTTATTTTATTGTCATAAGAATATTTAATTTATTTATGTTATATTGAGAATATTTTTAGAATACCTTTACTTTACTATTAATTTAATTTTTCCCTGAAATATTTGAATATTAATTTGATACTTTAATTTTATTGAATTTATTTATGCTGTCATAATTATATATTAAATTTTAATATATTTTATTCCTTTTGTTTTTCAGGTACGTACCATTCTGGTTATTAAAAGTCTCTTCGTGTCATAAAGTATCAATGTTCAACAATTATTCTGAATATGGAATTTTATAATTATAATAAAGGTAAATAATTAAAAATTATTATTTAACATTAATATTACATATTCTTCTGTTGTATAACACTTTTTCCAAAATAAAACAAAAAAAACTTTTTTAAGAATCACTAATATGACCAAAATTAACACACTAATTGTTTAAAAAAAAAAAAATCTCAACTACGTAAAACACGTTTGCACAACAATATTCGTCAAAACATCGCTTTCTCCATTTTCTCGAAAAACCGCGAGAGAGAAACATACAGCAGCGACAAAATTGAGAAATCGTATATATATAACCATATATATATATATTCATTCTTTCGCAATTCTCTGCAGCAAGTGTATACGAATTGGCTAACGAGATTCGTCCTATGCGCTACCACCATGCGCGTGTATATTGCAATAGTTTTCTAGCTATAGCTGTCGCAAATGAAATACACTCGCCAATTGAAAATAAAAAAAAATACCAAGAAGGTGAATATGGCTAAATAAAAAAAAAAGAAGGAATCACAATAATATGCCGAACACTTGCGACTCGTATAGTAGCGTGACGTCGATTGGCAAACAAGTTTATGAGTAAGGGATCAGCTGGATCCTTGACTTGGACACAGGTGATTTAGCGTCATGCGAGTGCACACACGTCTGTGAAATCTAACGTAATGCACGTTTCAATTTGCCTCGGTCGTTGTTTTACTAGATGCAGATTGTGTACCCATTGTATACGTATAGACGACAATTGTTATCTTAATTTGAATGCATTTACCAGCAACTAAGCTAAATCACGATAGATTTTACTAAAACATTTTATGGGTAAAATTTCATTTTTATTGAAAATTGTTCAATACATTGCAACTATTAAATTTAGTAGAAAAAAAAAGTAAATAATAAAAAAAAAAATGACACGAGAGAACGCATAGGAGGTCAAAGCAGTAGCAGCAGCAGCGCAAGCTCAACAAAAGCGCAAACACTTTTCGGCATAGAGTGGAAAAGTAAACGCAGAGGTACGCGTAAATAAAAATAAAAGGAGAGAGAGAGAGAGTGGAAAGAGGGTTAAAGCTTGTGCTAAAACGGCACACGTCAGCTTGGTTTTCCCGTGTATATTGGAGAGAGCTTGCATCCCAACGAACAGGAGCAGCAGCAGAAGCGTAGTGCTCTCTCCGAGTTGCCGCTACTGCTGCTGTGCTCGCGACAGCGTAACGTGATTTTTTCTTGATGCAAACCGAGCGAGCGAGAAATAGTAGTTATATATATCTGTGTGTATGTGCATGTGGATGTGGGTTTGAGAGAGAAAAAGAGAGAAAGAGAGACAGTAACTGTTAGCCGGGCACGGTCAAATGGAGAATAGTTAAGGGCCCTTGAAACCGTAGCCGCAACGAGCAATCATTCAATCAAAGCTCGGGAGAGCTTTCAAAAGATTTGCTTCCGCAACGAGATTTGTACTCTCTTCCTCCCTCTCTCTCTCTCTCTCTTTTTCTCTCTGTGTTGGTATCTCCTTCTCTCTTTGTTCATCTCTTTTCCCTTCAACTGATTCTGTTCTACAACCAACCTACTGACAACAGATGTTACCAGAATACGCGCGTCAGTATGGAGCTCTCGTTAATTTCACGGTTTCGTTTTTGCAAGGTCTCGTTTTTTTTATTTATTATTTTGTTTTATTTTTGATAAAATTATTTAAAATAAAAAAAAATTTTCCTTTAATGATGGGTTCTTAAGATAAATGATTTGATTTACATTATATGTTTGGTAATTTATAATGTTAATAAATACATTTCTACGTTTTACAGATAATAGTATTTAAATAATTTTTTAATAAATGTCACCTGCTCTACAAGAATTTTTTATTCAATTTAATTAAGTAACTATTGATTAATATCTCTAGGCAATTTAATTTATATTCTATATTTAATGATTTTTGCCCAAACATTAAACATTAAAAGTATTTAAAAATTTTTTAATATATTAAACGTTTGATTTTTTTGGTTAATTATATAAACAGAATGTATTAAATTAACTTTATAATATCCGTGATACTAATGATCCTACATTTAAAATTCTGAAAGCATAAATCTTTTTTATCAAGTTAAAGTACAAGTAATTTTTCGTTTTAAATCCTCGCTTTTTCCACTGAAATCCTTTTATAAATCCGTAATTATATAAGAAAAAAAAAAGCAAACACCTTTATACAGGTAGTAAACACAGGGGGTTATCCTTGACGACAAAATAATTCCTTCCATGTTTCTTAAAAAAAAAAAAAATAAAGAAAAGTCAATTTACTTTATATTGCTGAAATTTTTATCTACTGCTATTAATTACCCTACCCGACAAAAAAAAGAAAAAAAACACAGTCGAAATTCCAAGAAAAGTACATCGAATAATACATAAATTAAACACCCTGTTTTCTCAAACTAAAAAAGAAAAGAAAAAAAAATAAATAAAAAGAAAAGCAACAAAGATTACAAGGGCGGCTAGCAAATCTCCTTTCCCGCACGTCTTTCATCTCTTCCAACCATCATATACATAAATAAAAGCATATAGCCAATCGATCTGATCGCACCGATTCGTCAAACTTAGCCGGTCGATCAAATAATTTATGGATCCTCATAAGGTAAGGACCACAACTATATATATGCCAGAAGCAGCAGTAGCATGTAATTGCCGACGTGCGTCGTGCAACTTGTTTTCGCTTCTCTTTCTCTCTCAGCCTGTCTCGCCTTTTTCCTCCCCCTCGTTCTTCTCGACAACGAGACATGCGTCAGACTCTCTCTCTCATCGAAAGTTTGCAGCGCTTGTCTCTCTTTCTCCCTCTCTCGTGCCATAAAGAGCGACTCGCCGAATACAAGTTATACCAAGAGACACACCGTGGGAAGATCTTACGTGTTGTCCGCGTCAAAGTCAAAAGAGGGAGGGCAATATATAGAGGGATAATACTATACTACAGGTGAAATCAAGTTAGCGAAAACGTTTTCTCACTTGAGCTTTAGAGCGCGCTTTTTTTCTTTTATGACGAATAGAGAGACAGATGCACTGGTCAAAATAGTTTTTCTTTGATCGGTAAATAGGATGCTTTGCTTTGGTCTGTTGTTTATCGATTAATGGAATTCTCTTAAACTATGTATAAAAATTCATAATATGCAAATATTTTGTAATAAATTATTTGACTTTATATTCATCATCAAAATACAATCATACTAGAAACGTAAACACCTTCATAAAATTTTCAGCTTATAAGGATAACAAAAAAAGTATCTTCCCCTTAATCGTCATCGTTTTTCAAGCGCAAAAAGAGGCATTTTGCGGTGTATGTCACGGTGTGTGGAAAGCATCATCACACGCCTCATCATCACTTCCAATTGCACCGGAAAATTATATCTCCAAGATTCTTTTCTCACTCTCTTTCGGTATACCACCAGTGTGAGCTCGTCTTATATACTTTCTATCTCTATCTTTCTTCTCTCCTCCCTACTTTAGGCTGCATACCAAGAGAGAAAGAAAAAGAGAGAGAGAATACCATCACGAAGCCGCGAGCGTTTTTTTGTAAAGCCACGATAAAGCAGCAGCACCTGGTAGTTCAGCACACACAACCGCCTATGCTACGAAGCAAAGTGCCAATTAATTTGCTCGAGCTTTCCGCGAGAGCTACTCGCTTTCTCTCTATCCTTCTCTTTCTATTTCGCCTTGGTGAAAATCGAATCGATCTGTTAAAGCAAAAGACGATGTTGGGTTGGGCAGCGTGAGAGAAAGAGAGAGAGAGAAAGAGAAGAACGAGGTCGGGTGGTAAGGTGGGTAATTAGGCTCGGCTTTGAGACGCGATTTGTCTTTTACCAGTAGCCAAAGCTACTGCTATACCGCTGCCGCGTTTGTTAGCACTTCTACGTGTGTTTCGATTAATGGCTCTTTATTGGCTTTTAGTTGTTTTTTTTTTCGCGGTAAACTAACGTGATAATATACGTTTTAATCGGTTAAAAAGATTTAATTTTTATTTATTTTTGTGTAATGTATGACAAGAGGTTTAAAAATTAATGTTTTTAATTAAAATTTTGAATGGGTTTGTTTTAAGATTAAAAGAGTATAGTTAAAATTCTGCAGACACTAGCTATAAAATATTTAACTTTAAAAATATTATTTACGAACGATTTACAATTATAGCAGCAAAATGTAATAACATAAATTATTAAAATTACCAATGTTTTTTAATCCATTTAATAAGTTATGTTATTTTATGGAAAATTACAGAATTCACTTTAACAAATATAAAAATTTTTGCACATTAAAAATAATGTTAAAGGTATAAAAATACTTATTGAAGTTAAATTTTGAAAATCGAAAATTTTAAATAAAAAATAAGGAAGTTTGTTTAAAGTGTCACCTTTCAAGGTAACCCAATAAAAAAAAGTAAAATATAACAAAGAATAAAATAAAAATAAAAATAGGGCATTAAAGGAACGAAGGACGAGTCAACACGTGTACCAGCGCGTGCTTCATTAAAGTAGGGCAAGGTCTATACAAACAGGGTTTCGCGATAGCAGCCCTGTACCTATGGGGATATCATTGTCATTTCCTATGTCGATTTCAATTATTCATTTGCAGTATGGTTTAAGAAAGATAATGTTTAAATATAATTTTTATTTGCAAGTTATGTTTTAGAAATTTGAGTATAATACAATTACGAATTTAATTAAAAAATTTTCTATTCTTGGTAACTTAAAAAAAAAAAAACAATTTAACAATCTTCATGTTTGCTATTTTTGTAAGCCAAAAATGAATGGAAAAAACAAATACAAACAGCAGTTGTGCTGATTCGTCAATCAATGTGAAAAAAAATTCTTTAACCCAATTTCGTAAGAGCAAAGAAAAACGGCCACATGGTGCCGTACATAAAAAAAAGTACAAGGCAATTTTTTCTATTATTTTTTTTTTTCCTTTTTTGTTGACGCAAATCGCGCAAACTATAGTGAAAATAAAGAGTTTGAAGTATAGAAACAAAAACGTAATATGTGCAATTTTTAGTGTCACAGCTGCGGCTACGCTTTTGTGTTTAGGCCAAAACGTTTATTTGCATTTTTTTTTCGTTCTCGAGTTCTCTGACTGCAATATCACACAATAACAATCATACTATTAAAAAATAATCTAAAAAAAAAGAAATTAAATTCGCATACAAGATATATAAGTACCAAGATCTTGAGAAAAGCTCATGTGCACTGGATCATCTATTTCCATTAGAAATAACTTACCCTTATCCCCCTTCTCTTTTTCTATATATCACATCCGGTCGTCCTTCTGAGCAGCAACCAGCAGCAGCCGTAGAGTAGCCAGAAACGATTAATCGCGGCTTAAAAACTTAAATCATCGTCCGGTGTCTGCGCATGCGATAAGCTCTCTATCCTCGTTCGCGCTCTCGTGTATATGTGTATGTATATATATGTGCGCCTGCTGGATTTTAATTGGAAACCTGTTACGCACTCTTGCTCTTTCTCTCTCTCTCTATATATCCTTCTCCATCTGGTTGCTTCTCTATCTCTCTCTCTTCCGATGAAGTTGGTCGGGATTTGAATTTGTACTGTCAGCGTCGATGCGTTGAACTGAATCAATTTTGCTTATAGGATGAAAGCTTAAATCCATCCGTTGTGAAAGCTGAGTCACCCTCAAGTTTTGATGAAAAACGAATTGTATATAATCCAACTTAAATTTCATGATATTTTTATACGATCATTCCAAGTTATATAAAAATTATAAAAATAAAATTTTTAACAAATATTCAATTAGAATAAAAAAAAAATGTCAATGATAAAGTCCATTCTCTAAGAATCATGACATTTTTGTGTCTTTCCAGAAGTAAGTCGAAGTAGAAGTTGACTTAAGGTGTAGAAGAGAAAAAGAGAGAACGTAAGGATCCGCTCATTTGTCCGTTCGTTAAAACAGCACGTCCGACCCTCGTCATCCCGTACTATATACTACACACACCCTTTTAACGGGGTAACGTGTGCAAGTCTGTGAGCGAGCAAAAGATCTCTCAACTGCGCTTGCGGCCAATATCCACGCCCCTTATATATTTTCTTCCTTCTGTGTCGTCTGTTCACGGGATATTATATATGGTACGTGCTGGTAAAGTAAGCTCTCGAGGAATGAAGAAAGCATCGCGTGAAAACGCGTACCACCTTTTTTCACTCCTTGTTTCTTTGCGCTAAAAGTAAAAGAGAGAGAGAGAGAGAGAAAGAAAAAGAGTGTCACTTGTAACTGGATAAGCACACGCGACAACGGCCAAGGGTCAAAAGAGTATATACCGTCATACTTACGATTGTCCATCGTCTCGACAATTTTTTCATTTTTTTTTTTTTTTTTACTTATACTTGACTAATACGTGCAAAGTTACAATATGATAAACGAGAATCTATCTTTACAATTTTTTTATATTTTGGATTGATTTATTTTATATAACTTATTATTTTTTAATCAATCTAATAAACTTGAGTGTGCAATAAAATTATTAATTCAGTTGGAGAAAAAAAATTCAATTCAAACAGTAAACTGTCAAAAGTGGTAGAAGCTAACATAAGTCAAAGACAAGAAAATAGCTTAAGGCAGAGATGAGAAGGAAGTGGAGGAGGCGGCGCTTCTATCGGAATTTTCGCGCGTCAAAAACTTGAGAAAAAAAGCGCG
Source organism: Leptomastidea abnormis (assembly GCA_030522805.1). Lineage (NCBI taxonomy): Eukaryota > Metazoa > Arthropoda > Insecta > Hymenoptera > Encyrtidae > Leptomastidea > Leptomastidea abnormis. The sequence goes on from JAPYZE010000535.1 coordinate 25,003, forward strand.
ATTTTATCATGATTATATATACGAGAGAAAGAGAACGATAGTGAGAGTAAAAAGTGTAGTAAAAGAAAAAAAAAGGGGGGAGGTGTCGGCAAAGTCTCTATAGTACAGCCCAAAGGTGTCGCATAGTCCAAAAAAAAAAAAAAAGAAAAAAAAAAATAAGCCAAAAGAAAAGAAGTCGAGAGTATGAGTAGGTACGAAAGTTCAGAGGAAGAGAGGCACCGACCGACTTTGAAAGCTTCTCTGGCTTATACGACAAGAGAGTATGAGATGAGGTGAGGTGAAGATGAGGAAAGAAGATGGTGCTATCAGTTTGGCGCGACGCTGATTTGAGGGTCCTCGACGAAGTCTTGAATCTTTAAAGAGTCCTTAAAATTTTCCACGAGATTAGACGGCGAAGCGACACGTTGGTAGTAGTGAGAGGAAGAGGAGGAGGGGTAGTATATACATGCGCCCGCGTGTACGAGATTATATACTCTGCCAGTCGACGGTGGTTGGCCGTAAAGTGGCTGTCTTTTTCGTAATATCTACCGGACGTCGCGAATGAAGCGCGAATTTTTCGCTTATTCTCACCCCCGAGAAAAACTTGGAGTGATTAGCATTTAATTATGAATCGAAAAGTTTTTCGTTTATTAATGTACGTCGTATATGATATTCTTTCGTTAAAACTTTTCTATTTTCCTCTGAAATCGATTACATTACTATTAATTTTTTTCTCATCTTTTTAGAAAAATATATTTAAAAACAATATTTAAAAACTTTATATAACAAAATTTGTCCCTTTTACTATCATATCGTAACATTGACATCTACAAAAATTCAAGGTCTCCAAATATTCCATTCAATCAACATAATCATTACTATAGTTGTAACATATATAAGATTTTTCCCAGGCCGATCAGCTTTTCAACCTCGAAATCCCGTAAGCCCATTGTAACCTCATATCCAAGTGCAATAACGTACACGCAAGAGACTTCTCTTACTCTATGCATCTACATACATATACATATATATTCAATGCGATCACCACCACCACCACCACTTCTCTTAGTGATTTTTTCTCACTCCTTACCATATTCTCCTTCTCTATCTCTTCGCACCTTTTCCCTCTCCTCGTATTTTAATACGCGACATCAGGCAGTCGGTACTATATACGACGACGGTTTTCTCTCTACCTACTATATACGCTACTCGCGTGTAATTCGAGCGACTAGCCAGAAAGAGAGAGAAGCAAAAACCCGCGACGACGATGGTGTAACATTATAGTTTAACGCCCGGCCAACGGCCGTTGGTGTATGGTTTCGATCGCGATCCTTATATTATATACTATAAGATGATGATGCTCCCTTTTATTGCCGTTGAAAATCCTGTTGTACTTACTCATCCCTTTCCCTTCTCAAAAAGTTTTTCAAAACAAGGTCGATCTGCTGTTGCGGGTGTGTCGTTTTGTCGTGATGATAAAATAAGAGAGGGTGCATAGTGTAAAACAAATGAAATTGTAATTGTATAACGATTTATATATTGATTTGATCTAGATTTTATTCTGTAATTTTAAAAATTAAAATTATAAATATTTTCATCTTCATTATTCATCTGAAATTAAAAAAAATAATAATTTAATCCCTTTTTACAAATCGTCGTAAATTTAATTTAACACTAGCTTAGTCACATAATCACATATTGTCTCCTCCCACGCAACAGTTACACACGTATGTATATATACGTATATAAAGAGAGAACTTTTGTGTCCAGCTGTCGAGTCATACATCAAGAGCGCAATAATAAGGAACACATAATCGTGCTGGTGTAAAGTCATATAGAGCTTAGATTGAGCTCGCGAAAAGAAGCAGCTTGTATATATAATATAAAGGAAGGGGAAAATGTCGTCTCAGACATGAAAGAGAGAAAGAGAGAGAGAGAGAGGGAGAGAGAAAGAATCGCATAGCGAGACAGTAGACTCAGCAGTGTCGTGTGCTATTTTCAGCCAACACGCAGCCTCAACCTTATACTTATATATATACATTGCGAGCTTAGAGAGACAGGCTGTTTCTGCTGTTGCTGCTGCTGATCGTCTGTGATGATTTTCCCGCGCTATAGAGACTGGTTTCTGACTGTATAATATACTATGTCGCGTGATCGTATTGGAGGATGGGTTGTTATTGTTGTTGTTTTGTTGGGTAGAGATGAGAAAGAGGAACGATGTGGTTAATTAATATTCTTCTCTTTTTTTTTTCTTTGTAAAATTATGATTAAGTATTAAGTATTTTAAAATTTTTTTATTGAATTACTGATAACAATTTTTTTTTTTTATTATTATAATTTCTTTTAAGATTGTCTTCGTTGTTATCAAGATAACTTACGAAAATTTTCAATTTAAAAATTTTTTTTTCTCTATAAAACTACATAATCTCAACATATAATCCTCATACGAAAAGATGAAATGTTTAAGATTAAGAAAATAATAAGAAATAACGATTTTAGTACTGATACATTCTCTCTCTCTCTCTCTCTCTCTCTCTACTCCTATATGTAGTCTCTATATTATATCCTTAATCAAACAAACCGCTTTTTCACGTAATCAGATTTCCGAATCTCCGACTTCCACGATAGTCCATAGTCGTATTATATATATATATATAGAGAGAGAGAGAGAGAGAGAGAGAGAGAGAGAGACCGCTAGAGGCAGACTATACTACGACGGTAATATTGAAATCGACGCTGGTTTTCTCCCATTCTATGCCCCTCCCTCCTCTATACCTCTCTACCTCTACCTCTCTCTCTGCATTCGCGATTATACGCAAATTGAATAGCCGCGTACGTACAGCCAGGTATTAAGCCATTAAGCTCGTCAATCCGATAAACTCTTTTTTCCCTTCGTCTCTCTTTTTTTTTTTTATCTTCTTCTTTAGACAGTCTGATATTAATTCTTCCCTTGCTTATCGCCCTAAGATTTTTCTTGGCTAATTTTTTTTTTCTTCCTTTTTTTTTTTATTCTAAGTATACAGGCGCAAAAGCGAAAGGAAACTTGATTTCGATTTAACGCCGTAGTGTTTTTTGCCTTTAGCTAAGGGGATTTTAAACGAAAATTGGTAAGTTACCGCTTTCAAACGTTTACGCGTTTATGTAAATAAAACGGCTCACGAGTAATCTTTTTGGTCGCGTTAGAGAGAGAATGGTAAATGCTAATACACTTTTATGAAATGCTAAATTACTTATTTACTTGACTTTATAGTCTAGTTATGTATTTTACATTAAATTATACAGTTTTCTTTAAAATTAATTTTTTAATAAAATTTACGCTTGAAAATTTTATAAAAAAAAAAAGATAAATTTTAAAATTAATAAAAATATAATAACTAGATAAATAATTATTACTTAATTAAAAAAGCAAAATAAGATATGTCAGCTAATAAAAAACTTACATTATTCTTATGAACCATACGTTTACATACTTATTTACAGTACATGCATACTGTTCTTTCTCCAATTCTTTTTTTTTCTACCGACATACGACCCCTGCTGAATAATAACATCGCGAAAACATACTTGTTCATCACATGGCGCGCACATGGTCTTTTAATACCATCATAATATAGCACAGTTGCGTATATATATATATGTATACAAACTTGGTTGGAAATTTTCTTGAAGAAAAGCGATAGCTTCACGGTTAAGCTATAGACTATTCGACAGTTTCGCCAAGTCTCAAGGATTTAAGGAGTCGATTTTAATTAGCAAATACTATACTATAGGGCTTTAGAAGTTAAGGGTATATATATTGTATATATAGATATCTACTGGATTGAATTTTAGCCTACGGCGAAACTATACTATGATGACCTCTTTGTGAAGGTGTTATATTACACTTAGTAGGGCTTTCATTATACGCTTCGAGCTATAAATACATAATGTTATGAAGTTTGGTTGATAATAAAATTAAAATAAGGGGAAAATAATATTTTTTTTACTAATTTTATCCTTCATTTATTCGATGTTTTAAGGATAAAGCAAAATTTCACAATATTATTGAGATCATAAAGTATTAAGCAATCGAAATAGATCATTATACCACGAGTTGATACAACTTTAATGCAATGTAAACGAATCAGTAGCAAAAAAAATGTAGAAATAGAAAAAACCATATATCACAGAGTGGTAAAAATTATAACAGTAATTATTTCCGGCGTTCACTACAACATATACACACATATATACATAATACATTATCATAAAATGCGCGTGCAACGTTCGCGTAATGTCCGTTCAATTAGAAAATTGTTCCGGCGGAAGCGCGAAAACAAATTGACATGGCATTAATATCAACGCGCACGAGAGAAAGAGGGAGAGAGAGAGAGAGAGAGAGAGAGAGAGAGACTATAAGTACAAATGTTTGCATAACCACACATAAGCGGTACCGATCTCCTTCTGCCACTGACTCTATTTACTACTCCTACTACAACATAGTTTCCAGCTGGAACTGGATCTTCTTCTTTCTCTCTCACTCTCTTGTGTATCTGTCTGTATATCATTTACGTCCCACACATGTGTGTACCTATATGTATATATGTATGTACAACCGATCGTCGTCGTGTATTACTACGATAAATATTTGACGAGTAAACAGCTCTCTTTTTTTATTTTTATTTTTATGTCGCGCAAAAAGCCCTCGAGCTGTGTTGAAGGTTTTACCGTTTAAATATCAGGATAAAATAAGCTATTAAAATTCTGCTGCGCATTTCACGATTTCTCGTATCTTTGACAAATAGGATTTACTGGTTTATATACTCTTAATGGCTAATAATCGGATATTAAATTTTTTTCTGTTTGTTTTTATTTATATTTCAAGCAACGAAAAAAAAAATGATCCCTTTAAAAATATATATATGCAGAATGACATAAAATACAAAGTCGTACTCAACCAAGTAATTCCAAAGACTAAAGGTATCAGAAATACCAGCACACCTTTAAACCAGGTGAGAAAAGCAAGGAAAGAGTATTAAAAGCACATGATTCGTGTTTCCCTTTCAGTTTGCGTGTTCATCTTGGATCTTCTGCATCTTTTCTCGCGTATACTCTAACGTAGAAGTAAAACTAGCGCGTGCAAATTCAAAGCTTTAAATCAACTGTGTGCGAAGAGTAGCTGCCGTGATTTAAAGCGACACACAACCATGAACGTTACGCTTAAGATGCGCCTATAGAGTCTAGTCCCATACGTCGGTCGTTGGATGGGTTTTAAGCGCGTCTTTGTTAAAAAGCTTTGTTTTCTCGATTATGTATGAAGCTATACGTTTATTTTCTTACGTATATAATTTATAAAAGCTTATTTCAGAAGTAATTTATTATTATAAATATTTTATTGATATTGGAATGCCGTAATCGAAAGTAAATACCTAATTGCTAATTTATTTCATAATATATACCTATATATTACTCATGATCAGTCGTATATATGTGTATGTGTGTTTATAAATATATAAGCTTTAGAATTAAAATGTACTTTCTTCTTAGTTGAGAGCTTTTAAAATTCCCGCGGAATTCCAATTCAAAGTAGTAGCATTACGAATGGCGAATTGAGTAATTCCCATAAATCTCTTTCTGTGTGCCGAGTCTCTTGAACGTGCGGCTACAATTTTCTTAACTCCCAACTGTGCCGACTTCTCTCTTACAATCTGAAAGTGAACGTCATGGGTGCGCGCGATGAACTCAAGAATCGCAAAAATTCGAATAAAATTTCCTTTAACAAAATCAACAAAAAAAAACCCATAATTTATTAAAAGAAAAAAAAACATTAAATATTTATTGATTGCAGCTGTGTGTATTACATCTCAGAATCCACATATGCATAATGTCCCACGTGTACTTTCTGCCAATAAAATTTGTCATGCACTTCTCAATCTTCAATCATTGCAATCAAATTTCAAATCATCAATCGCTCATTTCTCACTGTAATAAAATATATGGAGTCCAATTGAAATTTAAGCTCTCTTTTTCTCTAAGCTTATTCGCAATCTAAACTCAAACATCTCTGTAAATCATTAACTCCAGCAAAGGCAGTCAAAAGAGAGTAAGGGGAATCCCCGTAAAAGCAGGGCAAAGAGAGGAACATCTACAACAGTGTATATAACCTCGGGAATGCAAGAAGAGTCTGCACGTAAATTCACCATGAGTTTATCTTATACCTTACACTTTTCTTATTCTACTTTGGGTTAACAAGCCGCCTTTTGAATGAAACGAGTAGGAGGGGTGGGTGGGGTTCGTTTTAAATATATTGTCGCGCGCTTTTACACTCGTTCAAAACCAGCCTCTGTATATATGAATCGATTTCTCTCTTTATTATACACACTCCAGCTGGTCTATCCTACTTTTATAGCATCTCTTTATTCTTCTTCCTCCTCTCAGTAAGAGGGTTGCTCGATTAAAAGTCGGCATGCAGCAAGCAAAGCTATACAATAAAACACACTAGTGCGATGGTCATCATTCGGTATTTAACCACACTTGAAGCGCCTGATTAGCACGTAAATTTGAATTTTAATTCATTCTAGATTTTCTCACTCCTCTTTCTCTCTCTTTCTCTCATATCACACGAAAACAAAACAGTTATTAACATAGCCCATCCGTGACATTGATTACAGTTCTCTATCTCACTTACGCAGCATTGTATAACACTGCACAGCACCACCATCACACCTTTAGAATATAACCCCCGGGTAACCATTAACAATCAAACTTTAAATATGCCCAACGCGGCCATGAAGCCACATACCGGTTCATCTCTCTTCTTTTATATATGTTATATGTATAATACCTTATAGTGCTGCTGCTTGACTTCGCAGCAGCAAGGCGAAATTTCGCGGGAATACAACGGGGTTCGTTTCGCGAATTACGCATGCATGAGATATGCAAACTTGGCCCGGCCGTCTTTCGCTTGGCCAAGCCGTGTGTCGATATATTATAGAGAGGAAAGGAGAGATGCCTGGCAGCAGGAGGACTACTTCTCTCTCTCTCTTTCTCTTTCCTCTGGCCTGTATATATAGAGGCGTGGCCAGAGAAGCCGAGATCGCCGTATACCCGCGCGTGCATGGTCTCGCTCATCTCCTGGTGGTGAGTGTGGTACACACACACGTGACGGTATACCACTGGCCTGGCTTTGGATCCCTACTGCTACTGGAGATGAGTATATACTATATACGTACTATGCGCTGGATATACAGAAGTGTATATATACTCTCGTGCCTCTTCCCTCTGCTTACCTCTTCTCTCAGTTACTCCTCTGAAAACGGATTTGCCGCTTTCCGGCCTCGGTGGTCCATGATGGAAGCTGCTCTCTCACTCTGTACACGCTTGGTCTGTACGGGAGCTTCTCTCGAGAGACTCATATACGGTCACGGGACGCTCAGCTCTGTGCCTTGTGCGTGTATACTATATTGCATGGCTCTGAGGCTTTCAGAGAGAGAGAGAGAGAGAGAGAGAGAGCTGGTTTTCGGAGGCGCAATTAGAGCTCGCGGGCTTGACTTGATGGTGGTGGTGGTACTGGGAGCTCTCTCTTGCTCTGCTTCGCGCGCTTTGCTTCCTACCGAATGCTAATTCGAGAATTGCTATAAGGCTTCTGTTCTCCTTCTCCTTCTTCGTATAGTGGCGAAAGGATTAATTGAGAGTATGTGTTTGATCTGACTTATGTGCTTTTAATTTTTTTTTTTTTTTTTTTTTAATTTTTTATTTATTACTTTTTTTTTATATTTTGTAAATAGATTGATTAGTGATATTATAAAAAATTATATATTAATTTATTGAAAACTTTTGTTTATTCAAATCATTCGTATCACAAAAATTGTAATTTTTAGAAATATTGTTTTAGTGTGAAAAATCATTGAACAACAAATTAGAAATCTAAATCAAACGTAAGTCTATATCAAAATGTAAAAATAAATAAGAAAATGAATTAGAATACAAAAACTAAGACAAAGAAACTTCATGGTATTCGTAGTCTAAAGAAAGAAGAAGAAGAAAAAGAAAAGCGTAGCATCAAGAGCAACATATACAGCAAGGCCAAAGTCAAAGCGGTGGTCGTCGTCGCCACACGGACTTGAATTTACAGCGCAATCAGCCGGACGCTCACTCGTTCGCGAGAGAAGAGAAGAGAAGAGAGAAAGAGCAAGTACACGTTCTTCTGCGCAATCGCTTTTGCGGGGCGAGAATGGACCACCTACCGAGAAAAAGAGAGCCTATACTCTCATCTGTATAGCTCTTTCTTACTCTTGCTCACACGTTATTGCTACTATATACAGTGATGAGTTCTTTGTCAGCAAGACTTTAATTTTTTTATTTTTTTTTTATTTGTACGATATGCCATAGGGTTTTAGGCGAGCGTAGAATATCTCTCTGTATTAATAGTCGAGCACGTCTGACGATATTTACAGCTTCACTTTGTATACCTGTTGCTTTTGGGTTAACGCTCTCGCGCAATATCTTGCTTTTATTTATTTTATTTTTTTATTTTTTATTTGTATATCGTATGGTGTCACTTTTTCAAACATGTGAAAAATAATGGAATACGTACAGATTTATTCTTTGATAGATCACAAAAAAAATTGTTATAGGAATCGATAATATTTTAAACATAAAATAATAAGCAATTTAAAATAGTCAAAAACAAGAAACGAAAATTCCGCAATGACGTGTGATCTTGTAATATTACACACGTAAGGTCCACAAAAAGTTACAAAATTTGGAGGGAAGTCAATGTAAGAACAGCCACCAGCAGCAAAAGAAGATTAGCCAATAACGAACTTGCACATGGGTTTCTCTCATAAGATATATAGTATAGTATAGCCATCAGAAGATGAAAAAGAAGAAGAAGAAGAAGAAGCGAAAAAGAGCGGGCTTTGCGCAGTATTACAGTGAACGGCGCAGTTTTAAAAGGGCCCTGCTGGCGCGCCAGATGAGTCCCGAAAACAAAACCGGTTATACAAAGCTTCTGATTGGCTGGACCAACACTGGACTGATGCAGGGGAGCCTTAGAGTTGTGTATATATTCGCCGAACTCGAAATAAGGATAACGAGGAGGAGAGCATCTACTTCTTCTTCTTCTTCTCTTCTTCGCTGCCGATTCTTGTGCTCTTACTCTGATGCTAAAGTGGTTGGACCATATTGGTACGAGTGTATGTGTGTGTGTGTGTGTATGTATGTTCTTGCGAAAACTGGTTTTCGAAGGGACATTGATGATACACACTCGCGAATATCCGATGGTGGGTCTATATAGTGGGCTAAGTTTGTTGGTAGTATTGGTGACGACGACGGTTATGTACTGTGGTTGGAAGAGAGAGGGAGAGAGAGAGGGGAAAAGAGAAGCAGGGTGACTTGGAAGGTGTAGAGATATATCGTCGAATACTCGTCTTCGTCTTTACCTTCTTAGGCTTATATACACTTTTTATTTTTATTTATTTTGTTTTATTTTTTATTCTTTCATCTTATTCGTTGGTAGACATAAAGCGGTAGCAAGAGTGGCGTCAGATATTGAAAAAGAAAGAAGAGTATATAAGAGAAAAAATAAGTGGCGCGTGTTAACATTTTTCGGTTAGAAATTACTGTCGTTTCACCTATACAGCTTCTTTTTTTTTTCTTTATTGGAAAGAAATATCTTTGCACCAAAGACACGAAATTTTAAGGAAATATATTTTGGCAAAAGAATTTCTTTAAAATATCATTATCAAGTTATTGCATCGTTCGATTTCTCATCTATTACCAAATACAAGGACTAAAAATAAAAATCGTTACCAATAACTTATTGGCTGACAACGGATCAGTTCATTTCTCTTGTACATTATCCTCTAGCCTGTAAAAAGGCATTGTAATAGACAGCAACTGAAAAAAAAGAAAGAAAGAAAGAAAAAGAGATAGACAGAAAGAGAAAGGACATAGCAAGCAAAAGGCAAGAAGAAGAAGAATAAGGGCGCATGTGGAATATAAGGCGGGTGCACACGAAAGGGGTATATACCGCACGCGATACCGTTGCATTGAATGCAATTCGTACGTACGACTACGGCAGTTTGCTGCTTTTGCTCTTCTGCTCCTCCCTTGTTATTTGAGTTCCCATGGCCTTGAACTCGAGGAATCGCGCGTTGCCAGAATGAAATGTTGGCTAGAGAGACGACGACGACAACGATGCTTTCGTATTATGGATTGTACACGTGCACTATCCTTTTTCTCTTCTTTCCTTTTAGCAACAGCTTTTGTCTTTTGGTTGTATAATTTTTTTGTGACTTGCTATAAATGACGATAAAAATACTGACTTTGCATTTTGGAATTTGATTTGTACACGTTTAAGCTTAAAAGTTCGCCAACTAAAAGCAAGACCTCAAGCAATCTACAAGACCAATTTTTTTTAACTCTCCTGCTTGACAATTATTCGAAATATCATTCAACCCCATCTCAAGCATTAAAAATCAAAAAACTAAAAAAAAAAAATACATGTAAGAAAAATTTGTGATCGCGTGTCGACCAAGTGGCGCCTTACAAAATCTACCACCAGCTTACACACTTCAGCATCACCATAAGAGCACTTTTAAGAGACTGCAACTGGGTGGTTTGGTCGACGAAACAGCTGTTTTCTGATAAGACCGCGTGCCAAGCAAGAACGTCGCTGTGGTGGTGGTGGTGGTGAACATAGCAGCAGAAGTAGAGAGAAATAGTTAGAGGGGTATAGGGTATCAAGCCACAAAGTGGGTAATAATAGAGCTCGCAAAAGTAAGTCTCCTCTCTCCCTCTCTATTCTCGCTTCTGTCTGAATTTACGGTGACTTGAATGCACATCGATAGCCATCAGCCATTAGCACACACGATTTCTCTTTTCTTCTCTCTCTCTTTCCCTTTCTTTTATATATCCTGAGATCCCATGGTTAATAGCATGTGCTTGCACATGTTTACGTTGAATTTAAAAAATTCTTGGTTTTGCGCATTGGACTATCATTATTCTACGCTTACCCCCCGCTTTAAGATTAATTTTTATTATTAGATGTTTTAACGAACTAAAATGTGTTTGCGACATCTTGACTGAATATTCTGGACACTTGTTGGATGTAACCATTGACTCCAGGTCGGATATAATTTTTGGTTAATTAAAATCAAGGAATACATATAAAGGCATGGCAAAAAAACATCCTCATCTTACTCTCTATCATCTCGATGTCATTTATCAGACTTGAAGTTTATTGTTGTCTTATCTCTTACTTGGCTTATCCAGAGTTACATGGCTATAAAATTCCGTATTCGATCAATCTTTTTCTGTTCTGCTTTTCTTTTTCTCTTTCGTGTTCTAAATATTTTTTTTTTGCTTACCTCTCTCTCCGACACGCAGCAGCAGTCTCATGTTGTGGTTAAAAAAAAATTTTTTATTTTCAATTTAATGGCGTATGTATCGCCGAATTCAAATCATATATGTATGTATCTGTTATATGTATATACATATAACTTGTACTGCAACAGGTTGTTTAATCTTTCATCATTTACGTCGAATGATGAATTATATTGTACACGGGGTTTACTCGCTGTTGTAGTTTTTTTTATTTTTTTTTTTTTTACCAACCGCTCTAAATTCCTCAGTGCTTTTTAACTCAATTTTTTCATTACAATCTTATATCGTATACTAAGCAAACTTCCTTATTCAGCAAACTTTATTATCTACTTTGCATATTATCATATAAAAAATCCGAAAATAGACAGTAATCTTTTTTCTATATCAAACTTTTATCATTTTGCCGCATTTTAATAAAAATCCTTGCAGCAGTCTAAATATTACAAAAGACTCGAAAAATAAAAAAAAAAAAACGATTTGGAAACACTTGTACACCGGATCAATAAGCGAAAGAGAGAAAAAAAAATCACAAGGCCCGTAAACTTAAAACAACTCCTTAGACTGCAATGCGCATCTCTCTTTTTCTCTATATATGTAACCCTTACTCCACTCGCTCGTAGTTTTACAGCGGAAATGAAGTATACTACCTACATCTTTCTCTCTCTTTCTTCCTTCCTCTTCAACTCTTACATACTATATACGTGTGTGCGCAGCGTCTCAACAATTTACAACTTCCCCTTGTAAAATTAATCACCACCGCGCTGCACTGCAGCAGCAGCAACAACATCGAATTGGTAACCGAGCCGACACACACACATACGTACACATGCACATACATATATGCACATATATATATATATATATATA
>JAPYZE010000536.1:0-41730 GCA_030522805.1 Leptomastidea abnormis
TATATATATATTAAACTTGTAGACCTACTGTGCTTTTGTGTTTTTACCGGGTAAAATAAGCCTTGGAATTAAGATGTATTGTTGTTTGAAATGTGGAAAAATTATTGGTTGTCTAGGAAATTCTTTGGAATGAATTGAAAGTGAAATAGGTGGCCGCGTCATTTTTAACTTGTCGTTGATGGTATCGTTGTCGTTTTGAGGTTAGAATTCGGATACTAAAATTTGATCAAAACAGACCTTGTTATTCAAATTTAAAAGATTTTGTAATAATTTATTTTTTCTTTGTTATTTTATCCCGAATACGTAATTATAATTAAATATTTATTAAATTAGGTGAAAGTGAAAATAAATAAAGAATAAGTAGTCGCAACTCTCTAACTTATTCTTTTTCAGAATTAAACATTATTTTAGCTAGGCACAAATTCTTCTTCAAGTTTCTTGCGTTATTTATTACTACGGCTCATTTTATTTTTTAACATTATAAAAAAGATACATACATCCTTACCAACTGCTTGCATCGACCGTTATTTTTGGCTCGTTATCGAATACGAAAGATTGTTTTTTTTTCTTGCGACAATTTTTAAAATATGTTCATCAATTTAACGTAGCAATTTTAAAAATATTTTTTTTTTTTAAACAAGGTATAAGTAATAAAAATTTTATTCAATTTTTCTTTCTTTTTTTTTCAGATCTGGCAGAGGTGCCATTTGGAATTGAATAGTCGACCTTATAAATTTTTGTTGGTTCAACAAGGTGAATGAAGAAAAAGTGAGTGTGTAAAAAAAGCGAAAATTGATCAGTGTTAATTAATTTAAAAAAAAAATGAATTCTGTATTCAATTGTAATTAAAAAAAAGTGACTTCATAGCAAATCAAATCCGAGGCAGCAGCAGCAAGTGGTTTCGATAATCACTATAGAAGAAAATAACGACTAGCAAAAGTGGAGAAGATCGTATCCTACAAAGATGCTCAAGTTTATAAGGGGCAAGGGCCAACAGCCCACGGCTGAAAGGCAGAAACTGCAAAAGGACCTGTTTGCTTTTCGCAAGGTTTGTAACGGTCACTTTACATCTTTCCTTTCTTCTCGTCACGAACTTCATCTCTCTCGTATACTTATACGTTACGTATTTCTTTCGTTTTTATTTTAGGGTAATATAATAATTTAACTTTATTACGAACAATTTTATTTCCGTAATAAAAATTAAATCTCGGCTTTTTTTTATTAGTACGAAAGTTTATAATTGCTATTAGCGTAAAAAATTTGAATTTAAATTGCTTTTTGCATACTATATTCTATCCATTGTTTATTTGAAAAATACTCTTAAAATAAATGACATCTGAAAATCATTATACAGTAAATTTAATTTTAAAATCGATAAATTAAAACGATGAAAATACAAATATTATTTCTTTCTTTTTTTTTCAAATATACGTGCAGTTTAAAATAGACGATTACATTATGCCACTTGAATTGGCCATTTAATTGCTCACGCGGCTCTCACATCAGCAGGCGGCCGCACAAGCGAATGTATACACATACATATGTACATACATACTCACACTAGATTGCATTCATGCATAAAAGGAAAAAAAAAGAACAAACGATGTCTCTATTACGGCAATATCAAATTTTTGTTCTGCTCTTTAACTTATGCAACATATGCGTCTTCACGTGTACAGCTTTTATTACTTTACTCTTCATTGGTTCAACTAAAGAAAAAATTATACCAAAAATATAGCATGATTTAAATCACAATTTTTAATTAATTACTTGAGAATTAGGTATATACCTCTGATGTATAATATCGTCTTCTTTTTTTTTCTTCTCGTGTTTCATTAATACAAAAGATTACGTTGGTAATGATAATTGCATGATAATGCATAATAATTGCCTCTGACGATGCGGTATAGTGCAAAGAAGAAGAATAAAAAAATAAAAAAATAAATAAAGATGAAGTTATAAAATTAACCGATTGTACATACATTATAGACTGTACATAGAAGCGCATTTTCTTATCGAGATTTTTCATCAGTATCACAAATGACTCATTTGTGATACCGTTTATTCATGACTTTTATCGATTTAAATTGCGTATTTTACCTGTAGAGGTGTACAAAAAAAGGCTAAATAATTTTTTATTAATTACACACGCTATCAAAATATAAATGAGATGTAAAAGGTAAAAAAAAAATTTAGGAATGTATTTATTGAAATGTAATCTTATCGGAGTATAATATAAAATATTACAAAATTAAAATAAAGACATTTGCAATGACAAAAGTTATATGTATGTATACGAACTTTATTTATGCTGATTAACGCACTTTATGATAAAATATAAACAGATGATATTGCTGAAGGAAAGCACTTTAATAATTTACGAACTCTTAAAATTTATTCACCAAACGTCATACTACAGAAAAAAAAACTTATAATTTCATTAAATTTGCTAATTGATAAAAAGAGAAAAGTTTAACTAACAAATTAACTTTTTCAATTATCTTACCCACACAAGAAGTAAAAAGTAAAACAAATCAATAAAAAGTATTAAACATATAAAGCTTAAAAGTTTCTGCAAATATTACAGCTCGATAAATTAAAATATATACTGTTGGCATACGCACTGTCAAGCCTATAACTTTCTGTCTCCTGTGACGTAGAACACATAAGGTTTCTGTACCTTATAGCTATAATATCGTCGTCGTCATTGTCGTTGTAGTAAGTAGTCGATATGTAGTACGAGAAACTATGAGACGTAGGTGTAAGCAACCTTAACGTCCACAAAAGCACACACATACACACACCTTCCATCCATCGTCTTTTATATATATATATATACTAAACCCGTTATATCCATTGAATACTAGACTTGGAGTAATGCATCGAATATATTATGTTGAACTATTAATTTTCTGCGTAACGGGCGGGTTGACTTCGACAAAAGAGAGAAAGAAGCCTTTTGTTATTCATTTATTTTAATTGATAAATAAATTATGTTGATTGATAAATTAATGAATTTTTTTATTGATTATAATATTAGTAGGAATTTCATATTAAATATAATGAATTTTAACATCTGTTCACTTCATAGGTAAACTTCGTATCTACAATTTTTTTCTAATAAAGCTTGGAAAGTGCTGATAGTTGCATTGTCATACTTAACGCATGATATTTATCTATCAGCTTATGTTATATGTTTATTATTTCTGAATCGAATCTATTTTAAAATGATAATTTTACTGTAATTGATTATCTTTTTTAATCGTATTTTTATTTTATATAATTGCATATAATTGAATATTAGTATTATCTCTCAAAATATATTTTTTATTTTTTAAAAATATCGATTTCTAAATAAAACAATCAAATATTTTCACTCTTAAGATAGATAAACTTTATCTAACAAATAGTTGTAAAAATAAAAGATAATTCCGCGAACCTAAAAAAAAAAGAAAAAAATAAAATAAAATAATTACACCTTAGATTCCCAAGCAGTGCAATCCTGATGGATGATGATTCATCACCATCATAATCATAATCATCCTTATATATCACTAATTCTCATTTCCACCAATATCCCAACATTTTTCTCCATAAAAAAAGAAAAAAAAAAAACAAAAAATTAAAAACAGTCAAGCAGCACATATTTAACCCCAAAAAAAATTAAATCATTCATACTAAAAAATTTCTCTCAAATTAAAGTCAATTCCCTATATAAAGCCTCTATACACCACCTACACTTAAACTGCATTCCACAAAAAATACCATAGTAAAAAAAAAAAGAAATAAGAAAACTAGTGCGTTCCTTCCGTGCGTTTTTCTGATGAATCGCCGAAACGCCTATATGACTCACTCACGTAATAGCAACGTACAATACATACACATATACACATTTGAGCGCAATGACACCTATGATGCAACCTGCCCCGAGGTGAGAGAGACTCTCTGTCTCTCTCACGCTCTCTCTCTCTCTCTCTCTCTCTCTCTCTCTCTCTCTCTCTCTCTCTCTCTCTCTCTCTCTCTCCCCCCTCCCCTCCCTCTCTTCGATACATACACATATCTATAGAGCACCCACCCAGTAGAGCGCGATGCAGAGAGCCTAGCGTTTAGTGAACGGAAAATCGGAAAGGTGAGGAAGAGTGGGAGGAAGGAAGGGGGAAAAAAAGAGGAACACACACACAGACACAGAGCGACACGAGCAACATATTATAACGGTTCTTTCGCGCGAGCAGCTCAACTTCTCTCTTTAACTCTTAGTGTCGCCGTCGCTCTCTCTCTCTCTCTTTTCTCTTCTTTCTATTTTATATGTATATATACATACCTACCTGTATACCTACCATCTGCTTACCCTATCCGATATACCTATGTACGTGAGGCCAATCTATGCGCTCTAAAAGCTTGCGCGTATTCTTATAGGTCTATACTTACACACTACCCACCCACACACACACCCTGAACCTTTTTGTAATAAAAGCTATTTTCTTTTTTTTTTTTAAAAATAGTATATTACGCACCTAGGGAACAAGAATTAAGAAGGCCTAGATCACCAGGATATTCACACCCGAGGCGAAGCCGAGGGCGGGAACCTGGTGATCTGAGCCTTCTTAACTTGTTCCCGTGGTGCGTATACTATTTTTCATCATCTTCCGATCAGGAAGTGATGCTTGAAACGCGAATGAGATAGTATGTAAACGCGTATTAAGTGAAGAGCCGAGGACTTGTTACGTGAGAGATGTTTTAGTTCTTGAGCTTTATTTTTGATTTACTGGCGGATCCAGATTCATCTAGACTATATATTATTCTGCAGATGAGCGCCTCAATTCTTGCCACTTGGATTTAATTAAATTTCGGGCTATACATGCCTTACTCCCTATCTCTATTCTCGCGGTTCGAGCTATTAATTTCCTTTTGATATCTGTATATATATAATATAGAGTATATAGGCTTTTTGCTCTTACGCTGATTACAAATTGATAGTGAAAATAAGAAAGAAAGAAGAAAAAAAATTTCACTGTTTGATTTTATAAAAGCGTTACGTTAATGCTATATGTATGTATTATTATTTATGGAATTGAAAAAAAAAATATTTATTTATGTTGCTTATATATAAGCAAAAAAAAAATGAAAATGAAAATGAAAAATCGTGTTATGAGGCAATTAACAAAAAAAAAAGGTAAAATTTATAATACGTGCGAGTGAAAGATGTAATATATATTCAATTGCGAGTTCAAAAATTGATTACGAAAGCTATCAAAAGAGTCGAAATATGTCGAAGACATCCGTACGATAAACTAAGTATTATATAGGTAATATACGAGTTGTAAGAAAAAAAAAAATGTATGTCCGTCTGGGATCGTCAAAAATATGACTCATCAGGTCAACACCACAACACATACCTATATATGTGTTATATTTATATATAAAAAAAACACACACGTGTTGCTTATTGCTGCTGCTGACTAAACGTGTCTCTTGACCTTCGCCAAATTTGCCGATAGCGGGTTATAAAAAAAAAAAAAAAAGAATTGAAGATTTGTATTACCTTATTATTGTATTGAAATCTTATACTTATGTGTAATTTTATATTATCAATGATAAATCTTAGATTTTTTAAATTTTAGTCATATTTTAAAATAATCAATTACATTTATTTCATTATCAGAGGAAAAAAAAAATTAAAAAATCATTAGTACAAAACATACCGTTCTATTCTTTAAAATGTACATATTAGAACGATTCATCATAAATCTAATGTTTATAATACAAGAATCAAAAGAAGACTGAGAAGCAAACATAATAAACGAGAGCATAAATAACAATTTTAAGAGGCCATTTTTTTTTCTTTTTCTTCATCATCATCATCATCATCATCTTTTTTTTTTTTCAGGGCACGCGTGTGCGCTAACGCGTTACAAGTATATGTGCATATAGTAATAGCCGTATATATGTATATATATATATATATACAATAATCTCATTCTCTCTTTCTCTTTTATAAATATATTTTTTTTCTTCTTCTTTTTGTTCCAGACGGTTCAGCATGGCTTCCCAAACAAACCGACAGCAATAGCTTGGGACCCAAGTCTACGACTTATGATCATCGGTACAGCGTCAGGAGCTATCAAAGTGTATCCTTTTATATTCAACTATTACTATATACATCTATCTATCCGTCTTTTACTCTTTCTTTATCAAGAAATATTATATATCCTATAATCCTAGTAAGAATTTTTCTCTGGTCTTTTACCTCTTTATCCCTTCTTCTTCTTCTTCTTCTTCTTTATTCTATATATCTTGATCCCGATCTATTTTTCCGTTTCCCCGAGTTTCTAACTGTATTTCCTCTTCGCTGACCATCTCTCTCTCTCTCTCTCTCTTTATTTCGTTCTTCTCGCACTTGTTATAATTTTTTTTCTTCTTTTTATTCACTGTCTATTATATCCGTATACCAAACTTGGAGAATATACATATATTTCAAAGCTGACGGGCAGTTTAGTTTTTCCAACGGTTGTTCCGTTATAATTTTTTTTCTTTTTATTTTTTTTTTTTATACTTCTCAAGTTTATAAATCAAGAGCTTTGGGCAATGATAGTAAATAATTGTTGTTTTATATAAAATAATAGTCCAAAAAATATTTGATTTTTTTTGTTGTATTTTAGTGTTGAGTAACACTCAATGATTCAATAAATGCAACGACATAAAAAAAAAGAAACGATACATTTTTTTCTTTTTTTCTTTACCATTACGCAATACAGGTTTTTTTTTGTATAAAAGAAATTGTAACATCGATATTATAAACTTGCTACAACCCATTGTGTCAACATTAAATATCCTTGACTTTGGTTTTTTAAATTTTCTTTCCTTTTTTACCAACTCGACAGTTTTGGAAGGCCAGGTGTCGAATTTTACGGTCAACATGCAAGCGAAAGTGGCGAAATTGCTGTTACAAAGATCATCGCTTTACCCAACGAGGTAAGCATACATACATACATACAACACTATACTTTTTATTTTTTATTACCTCATATTTTAAAAAAAAATGGATTAACAGTATAAAAAAAAGAAAAAGAAATAGAAAAATTAAAATTACTATAAATAAAACTATAATTTGTATATGACTATTATAGAAAAATAGATCTGTGAGAAAATATTCGGTAAACCTAATTGTATATAGGGAGACGCGTACATGTATCGCAGCTTAAGCTAACTTAATTTTCCGTAATTACACCGAGGCATATGCAGTAAAGGAGTAAGTGAGAGAGCCAGCTGTGGAACGCAATACACGTTAGGTGTAACCCTCTCTCTTTCTCTCTCTCTCTCTCTCTCTCACTCTCCATCGTACTATATACTCCTCCCCCGCGACCTGAAATTGGATCGCGCTAATCGCGTAACTGCATTTTCGATGAGGGAAAAAAGAGAGTAGTGCGTTGTCGTTTTACGCCATCTCTCTTATATACCTATCTCTTTCATATGTACAATGTAATGTAGCGCTTTTGTTATGTAGTTAGCGTTAACTTGAGTTTGCCTTGTTAACGTACATATAGTCTTTGAAAAATTGATTTTTATGTATTATTATCTGGGATGTATCGATATCGATTGAGTAATGAAAGATACTGGAATATATTGTATTCTTTTTTTTTTTTTGTAATCGATAGAATCCTTTCAGTATTTTTTTTTACAAATTTGATTTGTTTGTAATTTTTTTCTAAACGCGCTCCTAATTAAATTTTTTTCTTTTTCTATTCAAATGCGTATCGCAAAAATTAAATTAACGTAATGAGACTGCAAAAAAAACTAATCTTCTTAAACAAAAGTTTTTAGTAAGATTATTATGCTTGTATTTTTTTTTTTTTTTCAGGGTCGCGTTGTATCGCTTTGCGATGACAATTCATTGCATCTATGGGAAATCAATGAAAATTCAGTTATCGAGACGAAATCGCTCTCGTTGGAAGGCAAATTAAAAAAGATCTCAGCTATGTGTCTTGAGTCCAATGGTGACCATCTGCTACTTGGGACCGAAGGCGGCAATATTTATTTATTAAATCTTAAGACTTTCACTATGTCCGATACTATTATTTATCAGGATGTCGTTATGCAAAAGTACGTAATAAAAAATTTGTTTATTTACATTTATTTTTTTTTTTTTTGCACAAATTTAAAAATGTGTATTAATTTTACTTTATTTTATCCAGCGTTCCCAAGGATTTTAAAGTGAACCCAGGTCCGGTAGAAGCGATAGCCGAGCAGCCAGGTCATCCCGATAATATCCTGATTGGTTACAATCGTGGACTTATGGTTCTTTGGAACAAAGCCACGCCGGGCGCTCAACAGGTGAACTTTTTATCTTTCCGCTCTCTTACTCACACGCAGACACTTGTCTTTTTATCTATTCATTATCTCTATTTTTCTTGACACTATTCTTTTCTACAGCTCATTACATCTTCTGTCTCACTACTTTTGTCTATTCGTTTAAATATATACACTCACAAATAAGGCTATGTACACATAACATATAACATTTACATATACATACACACATGTATACTCTGTTATATGCAACTTGCAGCTTCAGCTGTGTTCTGGTTGTTTTATATATTATCATGTGATAATGATAAGGGCTTTTGCTACAATTGGCGCTTGACTTTTTTATTCATTATTTTTTTTTTTTTACAAATATAAAAAAAATTATGTGGTGGTGGTTTTTTTAAAAAGCTATTTTAACTTTAAAAAAAAAATATTATTATTATTTATTTATTTATTTATTTATTTATTTGATGTTAATTGTTGCAATTTAATTTTAATTTTTAAGCATATCTATGTTTTATATAATAATTAAGTAAAAGTTAATGAATAATTTTTTTTAACGTTAAAATAATTGCCCGAATGAACGAAAGAAAGAAAGAATTTTAACAAAAATTTTAATGAACGTATAACACTTATCTTCCTTGTACTTCAGCTTTATCTGCTTCTTCTTTTATGTCTGCCGTCTATCTCGCGTTTCTATACCAAATGCATACGCACATACACACACACACACACACACACACACACACACACACACACACACACACGATATGCATAGAACATACGCACAATATAACAATGCCATCACAGTAGACGCTTAAAAGACACACAAACGCACATATATCTACAGATTAATGCAAAAAAAAGAAGAAAAAAATTTATAATTATAAAAAATTTTTTTTTTTTTTTTTGCAAAAATCAAGCTTTTATTCTATTCATCCATCCTTGCCACATTTATTTCTCTGACCTATCTCGTTTGTTTGTTCGTTGGTGTCTTTTTTATGGTGGTTTTGGCGAACGTGTGTGTGTCCTTGACATTACGGCGTGGGTTGTGTATACGTGCGTCTCAATAAAAAATATGTGCTGCTCTGTGTGTGTGACATATGGTGGTGCACATGCACACATGCACATTTACCACCATCACCACCAATCACATCTTACAACAACAACAACAACAACAACATACACAACCCGCAACAATCTTCGTTGGCTCTCTCTCTCGCTCGCTCATCAGCTGATGGGTTTGTTTTCGCGTGCGCAGACGTTCGTCTCCACGCAGCAGTTGGAGTCTGTACACTGGGTCTCGGAGTCCCGCTTCGTTTTTTCTCACAACGACGGCTCCTACGCGTTCGCCAGTCCTGGAAATGAAGAGCAGCCGTCGCCTACTACCCCTTATGGACCATTCCCCTGCAAGGCCATCACCAAGATCGTCGTACATCCCCTGGACGAGTAAGACGACCTTTTTTTTACCTCTTTTTACCTCTTATCTCCATGTCCCAAATGAGTCTCATTGTCACCTGTGAGGACCAAAGGAGAATCGGTACACGCATGACATTTACTTGCAGAGACGACGAGCTCGTGCTTTTCTCGGGTGGAATGCAGCGCTCGGTGCACAGCGATCGGCATACTATAACTGTCAAACGAGAGGGCAACAATAAGAAGCACGTTGTCTTTGACTTCACTTCAAAGGTCATTGACTTTTTCACCATTCTGCCCAAGAAAGTGAAGGAAGAGGACGAAGATGACCTAAAGGAAAGCGAGAAGGCTAAGAAAGCTGCAGAGGTCCCGGAGGCCCTTATTGTGCTTGCCGAGGAAGAGTTGATAGCCATCGATCTGACCGATCCAGAATGGAAAATGATGGCTCTGCCTTACCTCGTTTCGATTCATGCCAGTGCCGTAAGTCATCAGTGATAATTGTACCCTAGAATTACTTTATTTAAATCGATCTGAATGATCCTTGAGGATATTTCTATGTTTCACAGGTGACATGCTCGCAACACGTGCCTAACGTACCGGAAGAGCTCTGGGAAGCAATAGAAGCTGCGGGTAAAACCCAGACGGAACACCTCTACTCTGACAAGCCTTGGCCAATAGACGGAGGAGTATTGCTCTGTCGTAAACCAGCACCCGAAGTAGCGGAGAAACCGAAAACGCGCGAGTTGCTACTAACCGGTCACGAGGACGGTACCGTTCGCTTTTGGAATGCCTCGGACGTCTCGCTCACGCCTATTTACAAATTTAACTCGTCGATCCTCTTCACCGGTGAACATCTCGATGTGCTTGAACAACCCCCAGAGGACGAAGAAGACGAATGGCCACCATTCCGTAAAGTGGGCAATTTCGATCCCTACTCGGATGATCCACGACTTGCCGTAAAGAAGATTCTGCTTTGCCCGCTATCGTCGACCCTAGTAACTGCGGGCACGGCTGGCCACGTAATTACGGCTAAAATATCGAGCGAGGCGACAAACAAGGAAATCAAAAGCGTGACGATGAACGTGGTCAACGACCGAGACGGCTTTGCGTGGAAAGGCCACGATCATTTACCTGCACGTACTGCCAGCATATCCTTTGCCGTTGGCTTTCAGCCCCATTCTTTGTTACAGCTTTATCCGCCTGCAGCTGTTACTGCTCTTGCTCTTCAAAGCGAATGGGGATTACTTGCTTCTGGCACAGCACATGGCCTTGCAGTTTTTGATTATGTCAGAAATAAACCCGTTAGCGTCAAATGTACCCTTAATCCAAATGGTTAGTTTGGTTTATTTTTAAAATTCATTTTTTTTTATTTCTTTTTTGTCGGCGTTTTTTTAATAAATTTTTTTTTCTGTGCATAGATCTCTCAGGCGCAGGAGATACACCAATTTCTAGACGAAAATCTTTTAAGAAATCTTTAAGAGAATCATTTAGAAGATTAAGAAAAGGAAGATCTCAACGTAGAGCTACGACAGTAGGTACTCCTCCTCGCTCTTCGGTACCGGAAGCAAAAGGAAGGAAAGAGCCGTAAGTATCGAGGTCTATTGTATTGTACAGAAAATAATACTCAAGTAATAATAATAATAATATTGATTAATTATGATAATTTTCTAGGCCAAGTTTGGCTTCTTCTCCCAGTGGCGATGCACTTATTGATGTAAAACCTGTAGAACGTCAAGTCGAAGCTAGACCTGTCGATGATGGCTCAGGATCCATGGTCAGATGTTTGTACTTTGCTAGAAGTTTCATTATTAGTAGTAAGTATATATCCACATGCAAACTAATTAGCACTATCTTAGATTCATTTTAACAAGCTTGCGATAAAAGAATCATATGAGCAGTAGAATAAAACTTTAATCTAATTACAGTGCAGAATACAACACCGACTCTTTGGGCGGGCACAAACAACGGAACGGTGTACGTTTTTACACTGGCCATACCAGCTGGAGTGCGCCGTACCGAGGAGGATGTTAATTGTACGCTAGGCAAGGAAATCCAGTTAAAACACCGAGCGCCTGTTATCGCTATCACAATCCTCGACGGTTCAAACGTTCCATTACCCGAGCCTTACGAAGCGGAGCGTGGCATCTGTGCGGGACCTGACATGGCTTCCCCTCACCGTGTCGTTATCGCCAGTGAGGAGCAATTTAAAATTTTCAACTTACCCTCACTCAGACCTTTCTGCAAATATAAGCTCACCGCGCATGAGGGCTCAAGAGTCAGAAAGACAGGATTCGCCAAATTCACGTGTCCGATCGAGCCTTCAGGGCAGCACGAAGAAGTTTGTTTATTATGTCTTACGAATCTTGGTGAGTGCCTGGTATTAGGTGTCCCAGAACTTAGAAGACAACTCAATGCAGCAACCATTAAAAGAGAAGACATTAAGTAAGTTTTTCCTTTTCTTAAATTCGATTTTTTATCTTATTACAAGTCTCGTGTAAACTTTAGAACTAATTAATCTTGTTTTTTTAGTGGCATTACATCATTGACGTTTACAAAATACGGCGAAGCTTTTTATTTACATTCATCGTCAGAACTACAACGTATCTCTTTATCCGCCTCTAAAGTTACTAGAGCTCATTGTGCTTTAAATTTGCCGCCTAATGCAAGATCCACTCCTGAAGTAACGGAACCCGAACAACAGGATGGTTCCGCTACAGAAGCAGAAAAGGAAGTTACAGAAGAAGTCTCTAATACAGAAAAAGAAACCAGTCAAGCACAGCAGCAATTGCCTTCGAAAACAATAACTGAAAATGGAGTCCTTGGTTCCAGTAAGTAAAAAAAAAAATCATTTTTTTTTACCATGTCAGCTTATTTTGCGTCTGAGTTAAAATAATGTTTCACGTGCGCAGTCTAATTTTCATTAATATTTTAAAGTATTAAGCATTTGCATTCCGTTGTGTTATATAAAATAACAAAAGTCTATATTATCGAATGCAGAAAGAAATTTGTTTTGCTTAATTGTGCTCATTATTTAATTTCACTGGCTGAAGTTTTGCTTTACTCAAATTTGTATACCACTACATTATCATTAATTATAGCCATACATTATACAACACCAGTACATAATTATAAATGAAAATTACTGTCCAACTTAAATAATCTGATATTTGGTATGAGTAGTACAAAACAAAATAGTGCAACGTATATAATTTTGGTATTTGCTTGGCTCACCACGTATCTTTTAGCAAATGGAGAAGAATCACCACGTGAACCATCACTTAGACCTGCTGCAAGTACAACAGATGTAAACGGTGGCGGAGATGATGATCGTCAAGATCTCAGTTCTCTAGGAGACATCACAATTGACAGCGTGAAAGATCATCTGCTGTATGTAAAACAAAAATTATATTTCATGATTGTAAAAAATATATTATTTGTTAATCACACAAAATTAATATTTTTTTATCGGTTCTTCTACATCAACAGAAATAGTTCATTGTTCAGAAATGCCAATTCGTCGTCAGAAGATCTTAACAATCGACTTGCTGGTTTGAAGATGGAAGTAACTTCACGTACGACGGAGAGTTCATCGCAAAATCAGTCAGTTGTAGTAAAAACAACAACTGTAATATCACAACAAGCTTCGAGCAATGGAATTGCGGCCAATGGCGATGTTGAAACACAAACAACTCAGCACAATACCTCTGAACAATTGAACAGTAAGTTTTTCTTTTGTTTAAAATTATTTCTTTTGTTAATTTTTTTAATAATATTTTCAATATGTAAATATCTTAAAATTTTTTGTTTATTTATTTATTTATTTTTTTATTTTACATTTTGAATAAACTTATTACTCAATTAACAGCTTCTATTGAAGTCTATACAGCTCGTCATATACAATGGATATCTGCTTACTGATTTTTTCCTTATTGTCTTATTTATTTTCTTATATTTATTTTGTTTTATATTTATTTTTTGTAGACACCACAGAGGAAAGAGAAATTTGCACTGGTACTGAAATAACAACAACACATGCCACCATCACGTTACCCCCAAACGTCGAGGTCAGAAATTATAAAAAACAAAGGATAATGAATTAATTTTACTTAAAAAATAATCTTTCAAAGCTTTTTTATACTCTATTAAAACTTTGTGCTTCTCCGTAACTAGCTTCAAAACTCAATTAAATCAATGTGGTTTTTGTTATGCTAACCAATATATGCAAAACAAATATGAGCGTCAGTTAAAATAAATTTACAACAGTATATAGTTTTAAAAATAAAAGTATTAATTTAAAGTATTAGATTATTTCAGATGAATGATAAAATTTTACTGACGATCATATTATTGTAAATGTTGCCTTTATCTGTTATACTAACATATTCCATCCTCCTAAACAAATTAAAAAAGTACTTGATGTGGGCATCTGTATGTATAATATAACATCTATTCAAGATAATTTACATTATCGCTATTAATTTGAGATTAAATTTTCATTTTTTATTGCTTTAATTTATTCAGATATATGTAAACAGCATCATATTGCATATCTTTCAATTTTCTACTTCAAAAATGTAATATTGAACAATGTACGCATTAATTAAAAAAACTAATTATTTTTTGTACAATTTTAGATTAGCGCAGCAGATTTAGCCAATCTAGAGGTGACGACTACAACAGTTACTACAGAAAAGTCAAAAGCTCCTTTAGCTAGACCTGAGGAAGTTGGATCATGAACAGCGATAAAATAAAAATATATATTCATATATATATATATAAAGTTTCAGTCGAAAAAAAACAGTTTTATAAAAAATAGATTTTTTTAAATCTAGATTTTTATGCAAATTTTAAGCGCGCTAGTTATAATGAAATTAAGAAAATGCGTATAATTTAGTAAATAGTGGGAAAGCATTAAAATAAGAAAAATATGGTAAAAAAGATAAAATTATGGAGATTCCTTGAAAAATAACGGACTACTCACTATTTTTCAAGTTCAACCATAAATTTCTAAATTTTGAAAACTATTTTTCTTAAGATTTTCAATTTCTTATGCTTTCTTAATTAACATTTTTTATAATGTACTCATTATTTATTAATCTTTGAAAACTACGTTTTGTAAGTAATTTTAGTTTCTTATTATGAAGAATACAGTTTTCAAAATAATAGACTTTTAAAAGTCGCTTATTGTCAGTGCAAATATTATTTTTAAATCCGAATAACTGTGTAATTAAGTCCTTATTATTTTAATTACGAATTTTTAGTTTTAATTGGCGCTAATACATTTTTACAATATTAATTTGCTTTAAAAAATAAATGTGAAAAATTATGAAATATGTCTGTCAAAGTTGACATTTATTTATTATTTTTTTTTATTAGCAGGTTTTTACTTGTCAACTTAAGAAATTTAATTTACATATTATTTTAGCCAGTTTTATTCTATAATTCAAATAATCCATTTTCTAATAATTATTTCATTATAAAAATGGCATTTAAATGTCTTATGCATAAAAATAAAACAAGGTTGTCTAAAAGCAAATTTTCAACTTACCACACATACTTATAACGACTGCAAATTTTTTAGAGAGGTAAGACAAGTACTTTTATGAAAAAGATTTAGTTTTTCTTGCTTTTGTCATACTCGACGTACTTATTAAAAAACAATAAGTGCTAATTAATTGCTAAGTGTACACAATTGAACCGAAAGTATATACCGATATATGCATTCAAAAACGAAATGTAACTTAGATTTTAACATTTTTTTAATTTTTAGTACACGCTGCTGCGAAAAAGTAACTATCTGTAATTCAATGCGGATTTAAGTCGCATTTATATAGCTCTGACTTAAGTATTGTCGTCTTTTATAAGCGAAATTTAATTTTTTTTATATTTGTTTATGATAATCCATAGAATTATGCATAGTTCTTTATCGCTTGCGTATTATTTACGCTGTACAAAGAGCGAAAATACATCACAGTACGTGGAAGTAACATAGCCATAATTAATATCACATATTCGCGAGTAAGCTTCATTCATAGCCTTCCACAGTATTTTATGCTTAAATAATAAATATATATATATATATATATATATATCATTTTATAGTTTACTTTAACGCTGAATTATTAAATTAGATAGGAAAATAGATTTGAATATCATATAGTTTCATGCAAGATAGCATTTTGCAAATTTTTTCAACAGCAAAAATAAAAAACTGAAATTTATCCTCCTGCAGTCAGAAGTAGAAACTGTATACTTTTAAATATTTAATTTAACAAGATGAAGAAAAGTTTAATTATACAATTGATCTGGTATCTTAGTCTTAAATTTTCCGCTTTGTCATAAGTATTTTAAAATTATAATTGCTAAATTTTCTTAAAAATATCAATCTTGTTAAATAAATATGCTGAAGTTCATATTCATCTATATGCATATACATAAATATTTACACAAATAATAGATGTATATGTATATTTTAAAATAAGTGATAGATGTGACTTGTATAATTTAAAAATTAAACAATAATCTAGAAAGTGGTAAGAATTAATGAACGAACTGTGAAGTATAGAGAAAGCACGTACGCATCGCAGATATAAATATTTTTATTGATGTTGCTTAGTCTTTAAAATTTTAAAAGAGAGATTGATTTTTTTGTATAAATGTCACATTTTCTTTTAACGAAAGTAACTCGTTAAAATACCCTTGCATTTAATTATTAACTTATATTGTTCTTTAAATTAAAAAGTTAAGAGCTGTTCCGTCTATTTTATGCTTGTAATTGACACGTGTTTTTTATTATTTTTATTTCAATTTTTATTAATAATATTAACATTATTATACATTAAATATTTTGGTGGAGGATCATTTGTTGTGAATACCTTTTACGCGAAAGCATATTTTTGTAATAATTCGTTTTGCACTAGTTTGAGTATTACACATAGATCTATGCATATCTATATATATATTTGTGCGATACGTAAAAGTTGTTTATTTTCTCATTGGTACATCTTACTGATTTGGGGACTTTAGCACGTGGTAGCAATTATTAAATATTTAAACATTTTTTATTTCTAAATTATTTTGCTTCAATATTTTTCAATTTATGTATTTTACGTGATATAAAAATGAATTTGATCCATATGTATGAAAAGTCACTAAATAAGCAACTTTTACATTTCCTTAAAAAAATCCAGTTATGCAGCAGTATTATACAGCAGCTCACAGTACACTTAAAACATTTCCTTTCAAACCGATTAACATAATGATAATTTAAGAGGATATGTTTTTTATTGTCATAAAATTTTTCTAAAAAAAGCAATCCTTTTACAATAGTAATTTTCACGTTTATATTTATATTGTCTTAAAATTAACTTTTTATTTATTTCAAATAGATTATCTGTCAAATGATAAAGTATTCAACATTTTATTCATTTGCAAAGGTGTCTTATGCGACGTGTCAACGAATGTAAATTGGTCTAATATGTAATATGTAACTACTATATAAATATACTTTTTTATAAATGAATAAAACGGGGCCTTTGTAGATAGTTTTTATTCGTTTAAAATTTTTCACAAATATTGAATAAAAAATTTTTTGTGGCGAAATATATGTATAACTATCAATCTATTTGCTTAATACTATAATAATGGTTTTATAATCTGACAGATATTTTACTTATAAAAATATTGTATCGTCTTAATCTTGATTGTAAAATAAATTACTTGTTCAGCAATGATTATTATTCGAAGAAATAAAATCAATTTACCGTAATTTCCGTTTTTTAAAGCGATGATATTATATACACAACGGCTTTGAAGATTAAAAATGTAATATAAAATGTCGTTGTTTGCTTTTAAAAATTTTGTACATGACACTGCCTTAAAGATGAATTTTTTTAAAAATCAACTACGAAGTAACTGTAATATCACTTATATAATATTAAACTACTTATTACTGCCGAAAAATCGTTTACTTTTTAATTTTACCTGCTATTTTTGATGTTTAGAATAAATAAAGTATCCTAATATTATCACCTATACTATTTCTATGAATTACATACATTGATAAATTATAATTTAACACGTGATTGATATCGTTAACATTATTTAAAATATTTTTAATTTTATTAAACATTTTCTTGTCAACAGTAAGTACTTTATAGTTATAATAATTATCAAAACATTTAATATTAAGGTCAGATGTTGGCAGATAAATTATTGCAAGATGAGTAAATGAGCTTGAATTCGTGAAAACATTAATCCAATGTCACCACCACACTTCATTTATTTATTTTTCTTTTAATTTCATTGTTGTGAAAACAGAGAAGACACGAAGAGTTTTCAAGCATCTTGGAAGTGGTATATGTCGAAACTATAAAAAAAAAAAAAAAAAAAAATTCAATTATGATTCACGGACCTCGATTGCCTACTACACCTGAAGTAATTATTTTACTTCACGAAAGTATCACGCGGTACAAGACTCGCGTCAGTCAGAATCTTTTAAGGTAAGTACACGTTTTCGTCTTGATTTAGTGGAAACAAAGAAATAAATAAAAATAAAATGTTTATACTAAAGATTATTAGAGAAATGCAATATTGAGAAGAGTATTATAGTTTTTTTTTTTTTCATAAATTATTGTGTATATTTTAACATTTTTATGTAAATTTTAAAGTGTGATGTTCATCTTGACAGCAATAAATATATTGTTCTAATGCATATAATTAATTGTACAATTAATTAATACTTATTAATAAATAAGCAATCAAACAATTTTATTTACTTTACGTACCTAAGTCTGTAAAAAACAATAACGATGATTGTAATTAATACTTTTAATTCTTATCAAATTTTTAAAAAAACAAAGCATTATTTCTTATAATTTTAATTAATATGTAATATCCTTTATAGATATCAATTAATTATAGTACAGTTTTTTGTAACCTATAAGCCAAAAATAAAAAACTTTTTTTTTTAATTTTCTAGGATATTGAAGTGAAGTATTGATCATAAAAAAAAAACATAAGAATAAATTATTAATATTTAATTTTTTAATCTGTCAATAATAACTAATTGCTGATGTTATAGATCTATGTAATACTGTAAAATTTATTTTTTCGACATAGACAATATTTAAAAAATAAAATTATAATTAAGATATTTAATATCAATACATAAAATAAAATATTTAACAAAGTATTTCAATAACTTGATTAAAATCGATCTCTTACAGTTAAAAAAATAAAACAATCGTACTTAAAATCATACAAAACTATGTCGTTATCTAATACGACGATATAGATTAGTATTATATATAAGCTCCAAAATTTTTTTATCTACAATGCATTAAAACTTTTTGTAATCTGAAGTATAGAGAGCAAGAGTGCGTGTGTTAATAAGCTAATGTAAGTCACAACGCTAAGTACGTATATAATAATAAATTAATTTATTTTTAATGTTAATAATATTGATGATTGAATTCTCATATTTATTAAGTGAAAAAAAAATAGTGACAAATATATTTCTTTTATTATTTCTAGGAAAACCTGATGATGCAGACAAAATACTTGTTTTTTGGCTGTTGTTTGGGGCTAGGTAAAAAAACATTTTTTTTTTTTTTTGTATCATGCTTAATTAAATATTGCGTAACAAAATAACTAATTACAATTTGAAAATATAATTTTTTTTTAAATTTCAATAAAAATTACAGCTCTTCTAGTCCAAGGAAATCAGCCACAGAATTTATTATCATTACTAAAAAATGGCAATCATCAGCACAACATATCGTTCAACAATGACACAACGAAATCTCATTCTTTCGTACTTCTTGGCGCCTCAGTAAGTACCTACTTCCAGATTTATAAAAAAATCACTGATATTAAAAAAAAAAAAAAAAAGCTCTCTATTTTATATTATATTTATAAATTCTCAGGGTGACTTAGCGAAACGTGAAATTTATCCAGCATTATGGTACCTCTACCGTGACAATAAACTCCCATACGATACTCGTATCTACGGTTACTCACGTACCAAATACACGATCGATCAAATCCGAGAAAAAGTCGAGCCATTCGTTATTGTTAAATCAGGAGAAGAAGAGCTCTACAATAATTTCTGGAAGATCAATGATTATCTGGATAGCTCAAAAAATCAAACTCTGGATTACGAGAATATTGGACTTTATCTTGAAGGTATTGAATCTGAAGCTGGTGGTAATAGGATATTTTATCTTGCTTTGCCACCGTCTACTTTTTCCGAGACTGCGGCTAATATTAAAAATGGAGCTGTTGCTAAAAAGTAATAAATTTATTTTATTCCTTTTTTTTTCTTTTATTGTGGTATTATAGTAAAATTGATTAATGATTTTTTATTTTGATAGGGGATGGACGAGATTGGTTATTGAAAAACCATTTGGTCGTGATAGCAAATCCTCCGAAGAGTTATCTAAAAACTTGACGGCTTTGTTTAAAGAAGATCAAATTTATAGGATGGATCATTTTTTGGGTTACGAGATGGTTAGGAATATATTGTCTTTGAGATTTGCAAATCGTGTTTTTGAACCATCTTGGAGTAAGGATAATGTAGCGGCTGTTGAGATTGATTTTAAAGAAAATTTTGGTGTCGAGGGTAGAGGTGCTTATTTCGATGAATATGGTATTATAAGGGATGTCATGCAAAATCATTTGTTACAAATTTTAACTCTGATTGCTATGGAGGAACCAAAGTCAATGAGTTCTGACGATATAAGGTATGCGATGTGTTTGTAATTAATTTTTTTTTTTTTTTTGTTTTTAATAAATAGAATATTAAAAAAATATATTTTTTTTTTTAAATTAGGGACGCGAAGGTAGCACTTTTAAATAATACCAAGGAAATTGTTATCGACAATGTAGTTATTGGCCAATATATCGGTAATCCCGAATCTAACGATCCTCGTGAAAAAATTGGTTATCGCGATGATCCGACAGTAGCTAATAATTCGATAACCGCAACTTTTGCCCTCACGGTTCTCAAAATTGATAATGAACGCTGGCGTGGAGTGCCGTTTATTATTAGAGCTGGTAAAGGTAAGTAAATAGGTAACAAATTTTAAATCTCGTAGATTTATTAATAATACTAAATTATTTGTAATTGTATCTAGGATTGAATGATAACAGGACTGAAGTTATAATACAGTATAAGGACGTAACTAATGATTTATTTAAAAACGAAGCAAAAAGAAATGAAGTTGTTTTAAGGGTAGGAAAAACCGAAGCTTTGCAAGCTAATATAATGTCCAAAAGTCCAGGTTTAACAAACCAGATTGAAAATATTAAGTTTGATTTTGATTATCGAAATGAGTATAAGGTATAATTTGACAATATTATTTATTATTTGAAATATTTTTTAGTTTATAGTTTTGTAAATGAATTATTATGATTATTATTTTAGAATGTGTCTATTCCCGAAGCTTACGAAAGATTGATTGCCGATGTGTTTGATGGCAATCAAATGGATTTTGTTCGTAGTGACGAGCTTCGAGAAGCTTGGAGGGTTTTTACTCCAATACTTCACGAGATTGAAAATCAGAGTATTAAACCAATTGAATACAAGTGAGATTGTCATTTAAATTTAAAATTTTGTTTTCGTAAAATAATGTTTTAATTTGATAATTTTGTTGAAAAATATATAATGAATTTTTTAGATTTGGAACAAACGGGCCAAATGAAGCCGATGACATGGAGAACAAAAATGATTTTTTAAGATATTCACATGAAAAATTAAATAGGCAAAAATTATTATAATTTATATAGACACTGTGAATTTAAATAAAAAAAAATGGTCGTTTAATATTATGCAATATAATTCTACTTAATTACTCAAATTTTCTCAATTTCTTCATTTGTGTGATATAAGGAAATGATTTAATAACATTTTTCAAATATCCCTTTTTATAATCTTTATTACAACAACAGTTTTATTTACATTTACAATAAATATTACTTTTTTTTATTTATAACTAGTTATACTGAACATTTTATGATAATAATAATAATAATAATAATAATAATAATAATAATAATAATAATAATAATAATAATAATAATGATAATAATAAAAAAGTAGCACGTTTTACATGTAATAGAATGGAATGCGAGTTTGTGGTACTTTTAACTGATTAAAAAAAATGCTTAAATTTATCGTACAATAAATCGCTGATAATATATTTTTTACCAGATTTTTTTTTATATTATATGATGCATACTTTAGTATCGACTAGTAATAACAAATATTCTTTATGTGATTGAATTTTTTTTTACCATTGGTATTAAGTTATTTTCAACATCATACATGTCGTATCGAAACAAGGTTGTATATTTTCCATTAACACTATAGAGTCGCATCCTTCTCAAGATTAAACATCTGCTATTTCAAATATTATCACATTTGATCAATAAAGTCGATCAAAAAATGAATACATAATTTAAATACTAGTTTACTTTTTCTGCAAATTTTATTATTCTCTAGTTAAAAATTTATTGGACTGTTAATTATTTATAATTAAGTTATAATAAAATGATTAGTTGGTTTTACAATTATAAATAATAGTTAGTTAAATAAATTAATATGAAGGCTTAATTTCTACTCGATGTTAAAATAGATTAAAAGTAATAAATTTAACTGTGATAATATATTGCTAAATAGTTAGCATTTAATTTTGATTAAAGTTAAAAATATTATTATAGCATTAAAAATATATTCGTTGACAATAAATGAACAACTAAATGAATAAGATAGAAACAAAAGAAATATTAAAAATCACAGACGTATAATCTTAGAGCAATAGAGTTGAATGTCTTAATTATTGAAAATGAGCGATATACAGTCAGTTATCACAAATAACGATTTTATTTTTTATATCATCGTCATTTAGATCGAAAAAGGTTTAAGAGTATAATAATGTATAAAAATAGTTCTTATTAAGCATCACTCGTGAGACTAAATGCACAAGATCTCATTTGGTCTCTTTCATCGAACAGTCCGTTTGAAAAAGTAAGCGGCGATTAAATAGAAAGTTTTTTTTCTTCTATAGATAGGTATTATATCGTGTATCAACTACTATTCTCTCGCTTAATAATTAATAAATTATTAAAATAATAAATATTATTGAGTGAAGGTGATTCAAAATTGAATCTATAAAGTTTTCTTTTTTTGTCATTTTTCTTTTTCTTTTTTTTAATATACACTCTACTTTTTCTCTTTATTCGCCCGCACTTTAAAATCTTATTTTTGTTCAAGTTAAAGAAGATCTATACAACAGGCCATATTTAACTGTTGTAGGTATGAAAGATAATAACTAGTAAATCAATATTCTAAAAATTTCTGTTACTAAAATCTTGACATCATTTTCACATATTTTTTTTTTTAATAGCGCTAAGAGATAATACACCTTTAGTATTGAAGTTCATGATTGAGTTTAGAGTATGGAGTTATATTATCTTAATTGTAAAGACTTTCAGTTAAATGTGGTTAAAAAATTATGATGTATTGAAGAAAAATAATTCGTAATCTCTTTGTAAAATAGAATGATTCATAGTAGTTGTTTTTTTTATTATCTTCTATTACACTGTATACTCTCGAGGAAATGTTTCATAGTTTTAACGCGATCTCGAAATCTTATTCTCTACATGTAACATATATACATATTTTTTAAGCATGAAAAATATAATATTATAATATCTTTGAATCATATTAAATAGTCCATAAAAATTTTTTTCTTTTCTGCAGTATTTCTGATATCATACTTTCATGTAAGTACGCGTGCAAAGAGCGCTTTTGTGTATATATACACATCTTTTTAACCATCTTAACAATTTCGATTAAACCTTTACGTAAAATTTATGTCAATCAGACAACTAATAAGTTTTCTCGTAGTGAATAAAGAGTTACAAATAAAAAATATATTCATATAAGTTTTTCTTTTTTCTTTTCTTTTTTTTTTGCTTTTGATACTGATGCCTAATGCTGACAGTTTTTATTTAATAGTCTTAGATAAAATAGATATAATCATTCGTATGAATATATGATTCTTTTATTTATTTTTTTTTAGCAACAAAGATCGAACAGGACTTCGCTTTCGCGTTTTCTCG
Source organism: Leptomastidea abnormis (assembly GCA_030522805.1). Lineage (NCBI taxonomy): Eukaryota > Metazoa > Arthropoda > Insecta > Hymenoptera > Encyrtidae > Leptomastidea > Leptomastidea abnormis. The sequence continues at coordinate 23,845 of JAPYZE010000536.1, forward strand.
TATATAAGATAAAACAGAGTTTGTTTCATCGTCAGACAAGTAACAACGATTAATTGCATTATCACTTATGCGCATATAACGATGCAGCAACAACAAGGTATTTATGATTTATAACAATTCTCATGACTCTTATTAGAATAATCGCAATAGCTATAACGCCTTTTTTCTAAAATTAAAGATAGAATCTATTGTCATCATGATTGATTGAGAAGTATATAATATATTTATCCGTTGCTTCATATATAACATTTATGTGTATGCGAATGTGTATATATTTATATTGAACTTATTTTACAATAATATTCAATGTTTTCACCATATTTGTCGTTTTTTTCTTTTTTTTTTTTTTTTACTTTATTGATTGACAAAATTTCACTTGAGTTGTATATTGAACTCCGTGAGTCGTACCTAACATTACATTCACTTTATCGAGTTTTCATTCCAAAAGACAATTTATATAATTTAGTATTTTATTATTCTTTAACTTTACAAGAAAATATTTTACCTTCTATTTATTTATTTATTCGTTCTTTTTTCTTTCATAAATCTTCAAAGGGAATTCTTTTTTCAACTCATTTGTAAATTCTTTAAAAAAACGGACAGATTTAATTATATCTGCATTTATCCGCACACAATTTGAGTTTATCTACGAAATAAGTGAAAAAGTATCTACAAATTCGTTTCAAAAGTATTTCAATATTTACATGTAATTAATCGTTTTCATAAAAATTGAAATGATTTAACATTTGCAATTTTACATCTAAGTGAAAGTTATTTTTACTTGCAATAAAAACATTAAATTAATAATATACTTGTGTGTATATTTAACATTTTAATCAAACAAATATTGGAAAAAATGTTAAAATGATTTTATCAATCTTACATCTAACGGAAGAAGAGTAACAAGTATACATGTGATCATTTGGAATGGCAGTGGATGAATTTAAAGTGAATGCCAAAACTGGTAATTAATTTTTCTTTTTATAATTATTGTTTTGTTAACAGAAACATATTATTTTTATAATATAATTTTCGTTGAAATAAGTTATTATTCGTTCTTTGAATTGGCACAATATTATAATTTGTTTTCTTACCTTTTTTTTAAATAAAATCATAATTAATTATGCACACAATAAAATATTTATTATTTACGTTTTATGTACAAATTTTTTAAAGCTTAAATTCAGCGAATCATGATTTATGTGTAGTATTAAGTACATTAACGTCGCCATTATAATAAAAATAAAATTAACATTGACAATTAATATTATTAAGTTCTATGTTTCTATTTATTTTCTTTTTTTATATTGTAAATCTTCAGAAACTAATTTCTAAAAGTAATGTATACACAATATTGACAAAAATCGTTAGGTATATGAAAATTATAATAATTCATATGTTCTACAATTTTTCCCATATTCCGTGACTCTATAAATGCAGTAAACAGTCGTTAAGAGATTAGTAAATGGAACTTTATACATAACAAGAAAAAAGGATTCTAAAGTGTAAAATGTAGGTATTGATAATTTTATTATAATATCAAACGGTCTGGTATCAATAAAAAAAGATATCAGTGAAAAAATTTGTCAACCAAATCTTTGTTTCAAGTTTAAAATTAAGTTTTTATGCAAACCACATTATTTATATAAAGTTTTTTAATTCTAATTATGTAAAACCGTTTGATATCCTAATAATTTTATCTCTTATTGCAATGTATGTATTTTTTTTTAAAAAGTACACATTAGGCCCCTTAGTTTTTCTTTCTCACAAACAATCTGCAAATGATTTAATAGGTTGCAGTCTGACAATTGTAGAAGAAGAAAAAATTAACGTTTCAAATTGGCAGTAAAAGCTTAGATTTTAATTATAAAAAAGAAAGCAACTTGCCTTCTCTCTAGAAACATCGTACACTCATCTAAAACAGCCATGTCAATTCATTCATTCAAAAAAACAAAATATATATATATATATATATATCTATGTATATTATTTATACATATTTATAATATATGTATATAATTGCGATTTGAAATACCTACATGTTTATCGCTACCTAACAATAACTGATTTTTTTCTTGATTTTTTCTGTTTAAAAGACTCGTTTAAAACGATGTATCTAGTACTGTCAGTCAGTGTACTGTTATTTTTTATTATATAATAACAAGCAAAGTGTTAACAAGAACGATCTATTTAAATTTTTTTTTTTAAATTGATCTTTAATAATACCTCAAACTTTTCATGATTTATTATCTTTAATATTTTTTCCATGATTTTTTATTGAAAAGATTATTTCTTAAAAACTTTGCCAGTTGTTCACACAATATTTATTATTGCCTTTTTATTCGTTTGTTTCTATTAGATGTTTTTTTTTCAATCATCTAGAACTTGATGTGCTTGGCTTACGATTGAAAAACTGTTATCAAAAAAATTACTTCAAATAAATATTTCTACTTATTCACACAGACTTATTTACATCAGTTCAGAAAATATTGTAAGATTTGAATCTCCATGCATACGAATTTATGGTTGTAAATGAGATACTGATATTTTTATCAAATATGTTTATTTTAATCATTTGAAATTAATTTATAATAAATTTAAAAATTAAGTAATAAACAATAAACTTTTTAATAATTTTTTATTTAAACATTTGTATGAATGGATTTTTTTTTCATGAAGAAATAATCAATAATAAAAACTTATATTATTTTTTTACAATTTATAAAAAGTATCTATGGAAAAAATTTGACATAGAATAATTTACATTAAAAATATCACTTTCTAAATAGACGTTAATAGAAAAAATCTATAATTATATTCTTTTTACAATTTTTATATTTTATACTCAACTTGATTAACTTTAATTTACACGAAAAAAAAACATTTAATTCTTAAATGATAAAAAATAGGTTATTAATAAATCAAATAAAACATATTTCTTATTAATATAATGTTTGCGATTGCGCGTTAAATTAAAAATATGTGCCACTGATTATTATACGAATTTCATTTCAGTCTCAAGAAAGAATTTTTAACATCGTAACAAAATCTCTTAATTTATTTTATAAGAATCCATTCATTCTGAATTTTTTTTATAATTAAAAGACCAATTATTTACACAAATATAAACTCTTTAAAAATAAATAATAATTCAGTATCCCTTACACAACTCTGAATTTATTTATGTGTAAGAAAAATCTCAAGTATTACTTGCAGTCAAATAAAATTTGTTTAAGGTGGCATTAGTCGCTATACTTTAGGATGAAACTAAAATAGATTGATCTTCAAATTGATTAATCAAATTCATATATCTCAATAAATAAGATGAGTATTTTGATGTTTGAATTTTACATAGATAACTACCATTATGATGTAATTTAATAAAAAATTTGTGGTTATAGTATTGACTAACTTTATAATACCAGTTTGGTAAAAATTTAATAAATTATATATTTTTATAATCAATAACTAAAACCACCTTAAAAAATGGAAATATCTGAAGAGCCGAGTTATTACGCAGTCTTAAGTAAATGCCACTTCGAACCAAGATAAATCACACGAGCTTTTTTAATTCGCAAACCCGACTTATTTCGAGTTGAGTAAAAATCTAACGTCAACTTTTTGTAGATGACGTAAATAGCGTTTTCATCAAGATTATATATATATATTTCGACTTAGCACAAAACTTTACCTTTTATTGTGCTTTGTCCCGAGAGTCGGCAATCAAAATGACTTGACTCTGCTCCTAGGCATGTGCTGCGTCTCTTCGAGCTGTCCACTTGCAACTGCGGCCCTTGCTGGAGTCGCGGCTGTGGTTGGTGTAGACGAGCCACCTGTGGAGGCGCGCGTAGATCTGTTCAAATGCTTGCGCCCGAAGCGCAAGATACGTCACAAAAATAGCACTTCTTCCTCCAGTGGTTGCTGTGCTTTTGCAGTTGACTGTTGTTGTTGTTGTTGCTGTTGCAATGGCGACTGCTGCTGCTGTTGTTGTTGTTGTTGATGTTGCTGCTGCTGTTGTTGTTGCTGCTGTTGCTGGGCGTGATGTTTTCGAGGGTACGGTTCCGGTATACGTGTATAACGAAGCGAACGATTTGACAAAGAGAAATGACTTAAAGCACTGGAGCCGTTATTGTAATGACTGGCGCTACTCGAACCTAATTCGGGCGAAGATAAGGTCGACGAACTAGTCACAATTGCTGGGCTGCTACCAGTGCGTGAATGACGATCAGGACTGTTATTGCTTGTTAGACTGCCGCTTCTGTTAATCATAATCGTATTTTAAAATAGCTCTTAGTTTACATTATATTCTTTTTAAATTAAATAATTTTTTATGTAAATAAAGTAATTCAAAATAAAATAATTAATTTAATAGAAAAACAAGGAAAAAATGCCCACCTGGAATTACTACTGTTGCCACCACTAGCAAGTTTGAGTGGAAGCTGCTGTTTAACCGGTAGATCTTTCATGATTTTCCTTTGGTTAGTTGCACTCAATAAATTCTGGGGTATCATACCCTTCTCATCCGTCTGTGACTTTTTACGCGAAGATGATGACGATGACGTAGATGATGTCGACGTCACTGACGGCTGACAAACATCACCCGATGATTGATGAGACACAACCGGTACCGTTGTTGCTGTGTTCAAAGAAACGCCTTGTCGTGTCAAAACTTCGAGCTTTCGGTACAGCTGATCACGCTGTTTTTCAACATCACGTTGCTCAGCTGACAATTGCTCACGCAATTTATTTAATTCGGCTCGCTCCTCTTCAAGTTGTGAGCGTTCTTGTTGTGAAGCTGCTCGGAACTCAGCACGTTCGCGACTTAACTGATCCTGCAAATTGCGCAGCTCTTCTAGCTGGCGATTTGGATTTGGTCGATTGTTCGGTTTGCCTCCAAAGCCTACACCATCTTTAAGACCGGCTAAATTGTAATATTAAAACAAATAATGAATTTTACATCAAATTACTGTATAGAAATAACGAGAAAATTTTGAAATTTTATATTTTACCCAATTGAGCTTGCAAGTTTTCAATGGTTGTCATTTGATGATTTATGATGTAGAGCAATGAGTGAACGTAATGTGACAGCTTAACAGCAACTTCTCGTTGATCCCTATAAGCATCAAGTTCGTCTTCTTCCTTTGTCTCTGGAGGCTCAGCAACTGTGCCAATATCACTACTTCTTGAAGAAGCTTCAGCACTATTATTCAAAGCTACTGAATCACGCCATGGATAGCGTTCCTATATCAATTCAATTAATTTTATATTTATCTGTTAAACTAATTCGGCAAACACCTCGGGAAGATTTAAAAAAAGTATTTACCTTATTGTGATCGAAACCAGCAAATGTCTCCGCTCTTCGCGGAACAGCAAGTGATGGTGGTATGTAAGCTTCGCTATGTCTTTCTCCGGCTGAACTTAAACTTCTAGATAAAGTTCCACCGCTTGCACCGTAAGACAATGAATTTGCAAGTCGCATAGCTTCTTGAACAACTTCAAGAGCCTACAAAGAAACTTATTATATAAACAGATGCCCATAGATGATTGATTTAAAGATTTTTACCTCGTGCCATATTTGCGTTGAATTAATTCCTTCTGCACGCACAAGCCTCAAATGATCGGGAATGTCTTTTGAATCTTTATCCAATTTGTCCATATCACTATCGTTACTAGCAGGCAAATTAATAGCCTGATATAATCGCAAGTGCAATTCCATTTTTTGTTCAAATAACGATGCTTGTTCTTCGTCTTTTCTTTTTAACTCGTCTTGAAGAAACAATTTAAAGTGATATTTATGTTTAGCAATTGAGCATATAGCACTAAAGATGTTAACTTACCAAGTATACTTTGTAATCGAGTTTCTTTAGCAATTCTGAGTTTATCTTCGGAGGACAATTTAGTTAGAGATAAAGAGCGCGCATCTCTCATTTCATTAAGCATGTTATTTTCAATAAAATTAGGACTTTCACTGTCTGGTTCTTGTGGACATGTTTCAACTGCTTCTCTAATAGCTTTGATCCACAGATGTTTATCGCGTGGATCTTTCACCTATACAAGTATTCGAATAAATATTCATGCTTATAAAACATTGATTTTTATAAATTTGAAATATAAGATCAATATAAGCCAACAAACCTTAAGCTCGAACATTTCAGGTTCACTTGGATTGCTGCTTATTAAATAGATACCACGAGATTCTTGTCCAGCTTTTTCCCTCACTAATAGTTTCTGAAGTGAAACCACTCCAGCTTTATTTTCAGGCACGAAAAAGTTGTACTTTTGTTCGCCAGCTAGGAAAAAGAGCACATCTGTCAAACATACAACGACAACTGATACAGTCTTGCCACGACCTTGCATCAAACAAGCAGTGCCCTCAAATTTAAGATTACGATTGGATGCCAATATATCCGATTTCTTGAATTTTTTGCCACGGTAAGTCGCATATGACTTTGGATCAATCCTAAAAATGTAATTTAAACATTAAAAATATAATTCTTTTACATACACTAATTAAGTTATTTTTTTTTCAATCTATCGCTTACTTGTGATAAATATCTAACTTCCTATCGGTTCGTTCTTTATAAGCAACACACGCATCGACTTCGGCCAATATTTCTTTAACTAAACTCAAAGCTTTACGTAAATTGTCAGTCTCCTCTGTCGACATGCCAGTTTTAATCAAAGGTTCAATCAAAAGTGGATACTTGGTTAATCTTTGGGTAACAAAGAGTATACACTCAGGTATACCCTTTTTCTTAAGCAAAGGGTTGGTCTAAAATAAAAATTGAATAAAAAGCATTAAATACATCTTTGAGAAAAGAAAGAAAAGTCAAAACCGTATGACACTCACCTGACAACGCTGAACAAACTTGGCAAAACGAGGATCAACCTGTTGATGATGCTTATAAACATCCACAGCATCTCTATGCCGACTACAAAATTCTCCATAAGCTCTTTTCATATTAAGTGAATTTTCATTAGAAAACTGTTCTATAAGAATATCCGCCACAGTTGGAACAACAGAATTCTCCGATTGTCTCTGTCTGAGTTTAGCCAAAAAATCAAAATGAATGTCCATGAGACTCTGTAGCCGAGGAAACATACGTTCGAGTACAGATGGACTAAGATGGAGATGACGATAAAGATTGTCCGCGAAAATACGTTGCATAGCAAGTAGTACAAGACAGTGGTGTTTCTCGGTTAATATAAATTCGTAGATGTGTTCCTGACGTTTAACTTCTCGCTCGTTGTTATCTACCAGACGTAAAGCTACTGCTTTACGACCAATTGATGCGCTCCACGAGTCTGGTTCTTCGCGACCAAGACCTAATTCTGGATGCTGGGCATCAAATTCTTCGAGGCTGAATTGCTGGAGTGCGTCGTCGAAATCGAATTCTTCGATTCCGCTAAAGAAATCGATTTTGATTTGATTTTTTTTTTTCTAAACCTTTTTCAGATTTTTATCTTACTTGCTATTTTAGATTTTTCTATAGAACTAGGAATTTTTTAGAAGCCACGTCATTTTGAAGATACTTTATGCTTTTTATTATATAATAATAGTCGAATAATAATTTTTTTAAAATGATTACATACCTGGAAACATCTCGATGTGAACTTCCATCTCCATCTCTCTCCTCATTGATCGTTTGACTGAAAAACAAAAAATATCATATTAAAATTGAAATAATTAAAAATAATTAATAATCAGTTTTAAAATTGAATTAGAGGCAAATAATGTAATTCGTACACTTCCAGATAATGTTCACATAATAGCTACAAAAATTATAATTTAAAAAATATATAACGGTTATAAAAATTTAATAAAATGTATTTACAGAAAGTAAAAAGAAATCATCGTATAGATATATTGTTTATACAACAATTCCTTTCTACGACAGAGTCTATTTAATTCGAACAGCATTCCAATGTTTAATATTTTCTAATAAAAACTTAAAATAAACTAATCGTAAAAATAATAATTAAAAATAACGATGATTTATAATAATTATGATTATGTCGATTAAATGTATATTAATAAAAATAAACAAAACTAAGAAAGGCTTTGAAATATTCTAATAAATTGTATGATTATGCGTTGATGTCACTATATGTACACTATAAAAAAGAGATAACAATTAAGAAAAAATAGATGTTCTACAAGTTTTTTTTTTTTATTAAACGAATCCATTAAGAAAGTCATAACGATGTAAAGTTTATAAGAGCTACTGTTCTTTAGCGAACAGTTGAAGAAGATGTAAAATAGTTGATAGAAAAAAAAAAATTTACATATCGATTGACAAAAAAATGTAGAAAAACATTTACGTATAGTTTTAATACATTTATATGGGAACGTGAAATCAGTAAAAAAAATAGTATTATAAAATTGTTGTTATTTGTTTTATATTCAGACGCTATTATATTATTAATTAAGTGAATGTAATTTCACTTGACTTACAAGTAATTGGAAGGGCAAAAGATGAGCATGAATTTTTTTTTATTTAAAATAATCTTCAATTTTTTTATTCTACCCAGAATCACTTAACGTTCAAATAACGTTATTGGTGCAAAAACGTTTTATAAATTTTTTTTATACCAAGTTGAACGGTTTTATAAAATGCTTGGTAAAGTTGTAAGACCACATTTTACAAAAACCACTCACAAGATAAAGAAAAAAAAAAAATGACAATCATAGAAAAACAAAATTTCGATAAAAGGAAATATTTACAATAAGTTGGATACATAATTAAAGTGGTAAAATGTGTTGCACACTAATCTTATTCACATCCCCATGATAGTAATTGACTGTAAATAGGATACTTATAATGGTTTATAGCAAATAAAATGAGAAGTCTTGAGAAAGGATAAAACAACAAATCTAAGCGGTTTAGAAGCACAGGCAAGCAAGAAATATTCACTTTTGTTGAGTGAACGAACTAATGTCAAATCGTCACAAGTGGTTGTTGTTGTTGTTGTTGTTGTTGTTTATTTGTCAAGTATTACAATGTATTATGTGATATGTGTTGTTGTATTTTTTTATATAATATGCGTATTCAATTTCTATTAAAATTTATAGAAATTAATTTTGTTTTATATTTTAAATAATGCATTGTATATTGAAATTTTTTATTGAATAACTATAAAATAATAATTTAGATTAATGTATATAATGTACATATACATAATTACATTGACAGGTAAAATCAGTATTTACAATTTTAATAAAATAGGATACCATATCATATCCTATTGATAAAATATAAAGAGAATCATTTTAATTACAACAACAATAAGTATAGATTCAAAATATTATAGAGTTAAAAAATGTAAACTACAACAACAAAAAAATAATGAGGATATAAGTGACAGAAAAATTAATTACATAACTGTGTATACATCAGATAATAAGAAGTACACACATAATAATTATAATATGTATGAATTATCTAAAATGAATTATTGAGCTGGAATGAAAAAAATCGAGCTCACTCACAGATAGAGTAAGTTTTAGCAATTTAGAATTAGAAGGCTGCGAAAAATCCAACACACATACATACACGTGTAAACGGGTACGATATGTATTTAAGATGTGTAATATGATCATGTATATAAGGGGGGTTTGGTGCGTATAATATGTGTATGGGTGTGAAAGTTTATATATATATATATAAAAAATCTGACGAAAGAAGAGGAGAAAAGAGATGTAGAGACACAAGTTTGAAATAAAACTTTAAATTCTTTTTTGTTCAATTTATGGCCGAGTTTGATTCTTTTATAAGAAAAGATTGTTTTTTTTTTGTTTTTTGTTGCAGAGATTGTGACTCTGTAAGAGGGACTTACTTGACTCCGAGTTTGGTGGCAACTCGCCGCCAAGGGCTGTAGCATGTCACCGGTTTCTTGTTGTTAACATCCCTTTAATAAATCGACGAATTGTTTGTCGTGAGTATGCGTCGTTCGTATGCGGTTGTCAAAAGATATATAAAGAAGGATAATACGCAAAACAACGTGGAAAATTGGCGCACGTTAGGATTTTTTTTCTTTTTTTTTCATACAATTATAAAAAATAAATTTAAAAAAATGATAAAAGCACACATTGCATTAGCTCTCCCCCCCCCCCCCCATTAGTATTGTTCTATCTCGTACTAATTTTTCTTTTTCTTTTCAGTTTATTTATGGCTAAATGTTTGAAAGCTTATATATAATATAAAATTGTTTATCGCTCGTATACTTTTAAGTATATATTTAAAGACATTCAAGCAAAAGCGTCAGTCAGGTCTAATTTCGGAGCTTGCGTGTTTCATTCGAATTCTTGCGAAAATTTTTGTTTTTACGCAACGATTGCAGCCTTTGTTGTTCTTGCTTGTTCGTTAAGATGGATCTTTAGAAAATTCTTACAAATTAAATATACATTTTTCTTTATTTTTGGAATAGAATTCTTATACAAATACTGAAATTATTGCGTAAAAAGAGACTAATTATTTTATCTTATGTCGAAACATATTGAACTAATATAAATATACATATTATTATCCTGTTTTTTTATATGTTAATTTCATGCTATACGTAAAATCATTGAAAATAATTTTGTGCCAATAATGTATTTTTTGCCATACTTGATTAACTTAAAATCGTCAATTGTTTTTACAAGAAAGCAAAAGATTATTTTTGTAAACGTGTAATGAAAAAGTAATATGATTTTACTGATTAATATGTAAAAATTATGCTAATGCTAACTGAAAATAATAGTGTAATTGTAAAATTTAGTAAATGAGCTCTTATTAATAAAGAAAAATCGTAATAATCATATTAAAATTAAAATTTAAAATTGAACTTGATCCAGAGAAATGTTAATTGCAACAATAGATAGAAAATAATTTTGAAAACAATTTGCATATTGCAATCCGAAATGCTTAAAAGATATTGCAATCATGTAAGCAAAAGCTATAATATAATAATTGCTTTAAAAATGAATTTTCCTCTACGATAAAAAAATTTAAATTCATTAAATTTTTATTATAATAAACTTTAATACATTTTTTAGAAAAAAAATGGCACATATATATATAGGAGTCAAGGAGATATAAAACATAATAATAATATTAATAAGCATATAAAAATTATGCACGAAAAATGTTACAAAAGTATAAAATAACATTTATGCTAAAATCTTAAATTTCTACTTATATTTTTGAAAACAATAAAATTAGCTTTAAAAAGCATTTGACCCATCTAAGACAATGGAATAATCATAACGCCTTAAAGTTCATAACTTTTTTTTTATATCTTCTATTTTTAATGTATTTTTAAGTATTAAAACTTCATTTTAACAGCAAACTTCTTATCACATAATTCTAAATTTTATTAAATAATAAATGTTTATAAAAATAATTCACCTAAAATTTGAAGTTGAAAATGAAAATTTTTTATTAAAAATTAAATATGTAATAAAAAGTTGTGCTGTTACACTGAACAAAGTTTAATATCAAATTTTAAAAAATAAGAATATTATTTTTAAAAAACAGCGAATCAATTATAAAAACATCATTGCGATAATTGAAGATATTTTAAAGCTCGAGCGGTTGGTCTGACCATGCTCACATAGTGCAAAGATCTTCAATTACAAAAACAAAGATTCATAAAATAACTTAAGTTTTACGACTTATTCAAGACAGTATTATCTTTAAATAGGTCTTACCTTCCAGTGCCGGCAGAAGTTGACGATGGTAAAGATACCGTTGAACCTCGTTTCACAATACTACTACTAGAAGACATTGACACGCTCGACAGTGATTTGAATGAAGATTTGCTTGACGTTTTTGATTTGACACATTCTGGTTGATAATGATCTTTGCACGTTTGATGAATTATTGATCCACAATCTTTAATTAAAACAATTATTTTTAATAATATATCTACTGTAAGTTTTAAAATTTGATTAAAACAAATTAATACATACTTTCACAGTGTAAAGTTGGTTTACTAATAAAAGATTTCATACAAAAATCACAAGAATTATTTCCTTGGTATGAAACGCTTATTGTAGCCCATTGATGTTGCTGTGCAGGTTTCTTTCCACTTTTATCCTAAAAAAAATATAATCGTAATAAACTTGTGAGTATTTAAAAATAATAGTCAAGTAGATCTTAATTTACCTTTTTCTTTCTAGAAAACAACGAGCCTCGCTTCCTCTTTGTTTTTTCCGAATGTCGATCGTCGTAAGCCGTACTGCAATAAAATTAAAGTTATTCATTAATATTACATATTATAATTTATCTGTATAAATACTATCATTTTCAATATTAATATAAAAGCTGCAGATATTTAAAATAGTACTAATTAAATTTGTACACTAATAAAAAGTAAGTGCTTATAGAAAAGTTATACCACATGTTATTCAAAAAACAATTATTTTAGAAATCTATATTATAATTGTAAAAGTTAAATTTTAGTAATTGTGCAGATATTGACAGCAAATATAATATATATTTAAATTTAAAAAGAAACACCAGTGAATATGACATAAATAGAATTAGAAAAATTCATAATTTTATAAAACATTGTGTGCCTATTTATTAACAATAATTAAAAAAAATTGGACAAGACACTTATGACTTAAAATTTAATTTCAAACTGCAATGATTAAATTAATTAAAAATAAAGACTTAGTTTAAAAAAAACGTGTTAAGTCAACAAAATTGCAGTATAAGCTTTGATTAGTTAATATAAGAATCTTCCCTTACAAATAGCCTTGATTGAGATCATGTACACCAAATTGTTTAGTAAATCTCTGTGTGTATTTTCGTAATCTGGTCATGTTAGTCTCGAACGTTAGCTACGTTTGTTCGAGAAAATTTTTTATACATCAATTACTCACTCGGTTAAAAGTTCATCAAGGGAGACCTGGGTATTCGGTGTGCCCTCCCTATTCAAATCCTCGTGAAATTCATGACCATGAGGGATGTGAAGATCGTCTGTTTCTGTTTCACTTCCACTACCTTTTTCGTGTCTTTCATGCCGATTACTGTCGTGCAAAAATATAAGAAAAAAAAAAAGAAAAAACACGGTCAAGTGCAAACTAATAGAGAAGTACTAAAAAATACCTGAGTCGTCCTGTAAGTTTGTCTTTTTTGTTTTGTTTTATGAATTTAATTATCAAACTATTAACTAAATAATAAATAATAAATAAAAAAATTATCTGTAATATTACTGTATAATATAAAAAAATTATTGACCCATTATCAAGTAAAATTTGAATGATAAAAGAAAATATACTATTAAAAATATCAGATTTTAAAAAATTTCAATATTAAATAGTAAATGTAGTTCATGCTGATTTTTCCACTAATTAAGTGCAATAAAAAGTTTAAGTGCTATAGAATTATGTGCAATTATATTTATCACAGTCATGCAATAATAGCATGAATTATCAGAGTTGAACAACTTTGATGAAAAACCGATTTGGTTTTGAAATGTATTAGATTATCAGACATATTATAAATATTTAAAATTATAGTTCAACTCTGTTTGAATGCGCTTCTTAATCTTTCTATACGCATCTACCTCTAAATTTTTATAGCCATCAATAAGTTAAAAAATTGCAAATGTTTAAGCTTTCATCTAACAAAATCACAATGTTCCTATAATAATGTGATTTTATTAGACGAGAAAAGCGAAAAAGCAGCTGAGTAGCGTTAAATCTACAAAAAAACTTACGCTGTAAGAGAAGGAGCTCCTCGACCTCCAATATCTGTGAGATGAGTTTGACCGGGAGGTATAACAATAGATGGTGTTGATATTGACTTTTGCAGCGGCAACCGCGAACCAGTAACCCCCGGCATTAATCCTACATTTTCTCCGAGTCTTTGGCCAACTCTTTTTACTTGTACTTTTTTAAATTCACCCTGTTTGTTTAAAATACATATAACACATTAAAAAAATTTATTTTAATAGATAATTGTAATGAATTAATTTTAATAAAGAACAGTACCTGAACGAAATCTGCTTCGTTTAGAGAATGTGTACTAGACTGCGATACAGAGGTTCGTGTTTTATTATTTGTTTCTCGAGTACGAGTTTTACCATCAAGCTCCAAGTCCACATCACTATCTAGACTACTTAAACTGATACTTCGCTGCCGCTAAACATTTAAAATAAACCAATAATCACTTAAAACTAAGTTTCCAAAATCAATACTCTTAAGAAAAATTAAAAAATAATCTTACAATATTTTGAGCTTGAAGATGATTTTGATCAGCAGTAAGTCGTTGCTGTTGTCTCGAGTCCTCAAGATCGGTCCAACTACGTCTCCTGTCGATGCCCTGTAATATTTGAGCACAAGCCTGACTGCCTATTGTCATCGTTGGGAAATGCGTGGGCGAGCTGTTATTTGAGCAGTTGGTTAGTAGATCCGGATCCGAGCCATCTTGATTATCATGGGACTGTTGATGCTGATGATTGCGATGATTGTAATGCGGCTGTCCGGGTCGAGTTTGTACAACACCGTCAATCGAAATTATCGGGCAGAGCGATGGGCAGGAGGTGCTAAACCTTGATAAATGATCGCCTTGCTGGATTGTCGAGCGATTAGCTTGTGCTAGAGTCTGATCGCGCATCTGTTGGATCTTGTCCTGAATTTCGTGTAGGTGACAAAGTGGCTCATCTTCAAAAAAAAAAAGAAATTTTATTTCTCACCTCATCACATAAAACAAAGTAATTAAACAGAACAATCAAGTATCAAAAAAATTACCCAGAACAGGATAGTGTTTTGAGATTCCCGGCGAGTGTGGTGTAACGCTGATGATAGGCACCAGTGGATTAATCGGTTGATTCGAATCCAAAACATTATGTTGTTGTTGTTGTTGTTGTTGTTGCTGCTGCTGCTGTTGTTGATGATCCAGCTGTTGGAATTGCTGCTGCTGCTGTAAGTGATGATCATCTACTTCCTCGGGCATGATGATTGTCGGCTGATTGCTGCTGGCCTCGTCTTTGGTATAATTATTGCTGTCGGTGAGAATGAGATTCCCGTTGACGATTGATGCGCGCGAGCACTCCGATTGCGCTGAGCTCAAGTAATCGGTTATTACATCCTCATCGCTGTCTTCCCCGCTGTTTGGGCACTCGTCTAAAAATTAAACAAAAAATAATTAATTTGATTATTAGAAATTAATATCTTACAAGTAATATATTTATCAGGTAAAAAAATCACATTTTATATGTTTAATAAAAAATTTAATAAACGACTTTTTTTCAAAGTTTGATATTTAATTGTAGACATTTGTTTAAAGTGCAGCAGCATTATTAGTGAGAACTGAGAAGTGTTATAAAATAGCTGTTGAGTGAAGTAAGGGAAACGAGAAAAGAGAGAAAGAGGAAGCAGAATGAAGAAATGGAGAAGAAGAAGAAGGTGACAATGAGAGATAATGTGGCCACTGGCAGCAGTAGTAACAGCGAATATAAAATGCGTGGCATACGTTTCCGGAAAGCGCCCCGGAAATTCCGACGACTTCCTTTCTCCTCTCATTCATTCGACGAGAGAGAAAAAGAGAGAGAGAGAGAGAGAGAGAGAGAGAGAGAGAGAGAGAGCTTTAAGTATAACTACTAGGTATTACATCAAATGTGCAAACAACATTTTTACACAATACATTAAGTTCTATTTTTTTATAGGTTTGTTGCAATTAACAAAATTTTTAAATTATTATATTTTTTTGGCATTGTGAGAAATAAAAGATAAAAAAGTAAGTAATTGAGAAGAAGATGAAAAAAAAAATTAGTTTTGTAGTTCAAGATTCCTTAATTTCAAAACGTAATCACGATATTTTTCTTGTTCTAGCATCATTTTATATTCTGCAATAATAAGAATTTGGAAGTAGAAAGACAAAAAAAGAAAAAAAAAGAAAAGAAAAATAAAGCCTTAAAAGCCACTTATCGTGAACGACTACGACTACGACGATGAGCAGTGGTTACAAGTAGACAGTAAAAAGATATATAAATGACGCAAGCAGCAATTAAAACCACAGAGTGTGCCGAGCATTTAAAAATATAAAGATATATATATATATATATATATATATATATATATATATATATATAAGTAGACGACAAAAAAAAGAAAGAAAAAGAATCATATAAGAAAAGATAAAGAAGTAGATTTTAAAGATTTTTCACAGAGAGTTTGTTTACAGCTGCGAGGACATGCAGAGAGTGAGAATATAACGGTTGCGTTTAAAAGTTGATAAGATGAGCGAGAGACAAGAATAAGGTGGAGGAGGCGGAGGAAGGAGGTGGGTAGTGGGAGGAAACAGACAGAAGAAGAGACGAGAGTTGAAAAGGCCTGATTTGAGGCTCCTTCTTTTATACACTTGAGCTTGACCCACATCAAGCCATTCGTTTTCGCCGTCGGACGTTTTGTGTATTATATGTACAAAACTATATACGATGATCCACTGGGTGCGCCTCTTTCTCTCTTCTACTCGCAACCCTTATAATATTCAAATAGCTGCTCAAACGAGAAAGAAAAAAAAATCAATTTCCTAAAAATGTCCCCTCACTCGCTCATTCTTTCTTTGCCCACTTGGCTACTTTTTGGCTTAAAAAAAAAGAAGAAGAAATTTACGAAGCAAGGTCGATTTTACGCCAGCCAAGGTGAAAAAAAAAAAAAAAAATAAAAAAAAAAAGGAGCACGAGACTACTGCATGCATATGGATTGCCGATAGAAATATAGGTACAGTAACCCAAATACACAACCTTTTGTTTTACATACTTTCTTTTCAAATGCTATACGTAATTATGATTGATGCAATTTTAAACGTGAGTGAGAGAGGGTGAAGTGGTTGATTATTGCTATTGTTTTAAATTTTATTTTTCTTTTACTTTTTTTATACTTTTATGAAAAATTGTTAAAAAAATTATTGGAAAAATGTTATTGAATATCGTCATATACATATTATGATGTGTGTTGACACAATTAAGGGTTGCTTTTGCGTGAGACTAAAATTATCAATCTAAAAATAAAATTTTCTTCTTCACGAGTATAAATTATAAAAAAGAGATAATTACACAGATTTTTAAATATTATTAAATTCAAGTAATACAGTAATATGAGTAACAATTAGAACAAAAATACAAAAAAAAAAGTTTCTCTTTCTTTAAAAGCTTCTATTGTTAAAATCAAACAAAATAATTTTTTTTCAAATATTTAAGACTGAAATTTTATATCAAACCAACGTCACGAATGCAATAAAAATATTAACATGGAATAAAAAGAAATTTTTAACTTGAAAAAAAAGTAACGTGAATTCTTTGTTTTATACAATAAAAAAATTAATTTATAAAAATTCAATAAGAAACCAATATTACAACTAATATAAAATTAAATTGTTAAACTGTTAGTTACGAAACATTTCGAAATCAAAATAATAAAAAGTAAACTTTAACACAAGTCATTAAAGGTATACCATAAAAAAAAAAAGATACACGCGCGCAACTTGTTCTCTATTATTTATGTTCTTCAAATCAATAGATAGAGCAGACAATCAAGCAGTATATATATATATATATATAGCCAATGACAGCGAGAAATCAGCTGTCGAGTAAATGATATCACAACCCATCATCCGAAAAATTGATCGTTCCCTTATGTTATCTATCAGCACCCCACATTTCTATTTCACATATCGATAACATAATAATAAAACAGGATACAAACGTCAGTACAAACGGAGCAAAATAATAAAAGATATACATATTATATAGCCGCAACACAGACAGAAATCATTCGCACTCTTTTCTCTTAACTTAAGGGAGGACACCACGGTAAGGACCAGAAAAAAAGTCTTTTTTTGTGATTTTTTTTTGAGATCAAGGAAAATAGTTGACAAAAAACTCTTTCGC
>JAPYZE010000537.1:0-47894 GCA_030522805.1 Leptomastidea abnormis
TTATACCGGTGTAAAGTTAAAATATAAAGACGGAAACGCGAAGTACACCAAGAAACAAAAGGCAATTGAGTAATTCTTACTTAGAGTAACCACGGAAACAAGGTTAATACCCCACGTTTCTTTTTTTTTTTCTTCTATCCCCTTCTCAGATAAAAGTCCTCTTTGTAATATACACCACAAACAACACCAACCAGCACCAGCAGCAGTAGTTCAAAAACTTTAAAATTGCATAATGTCAAAAAGCGAGAAGAAAATAATCGTCGCGATATCTTTGTTCTTTTTGCAGCCCATTAAAAAAAATTATATTATTCCTAGCTGTATTATATTTATACAGCTATATACCATACATACAGTAATTTTCCATTAGCTTATATTTATATGTTGCAGTGCAGAAATACTATTGTGTAAGAGAGTATTAACACAACATGCCGATAACGCGTAATGTGCTGCGTCGTCGTTATAATATACTAGACCATTTTCTTTCTTATTCATATTTTCCTTTTCTTTTCATCAAGCGTAAATATATATTATTTTTATACCGATTGACGTGTCTTTAAGAACGTATTATCAGCTCTTGCTATTCTTTCTTCAAATATTTCTTACTGAAAATATCCCTCGTTTCCTCGTTCATTATCAATGAATTACCAGCAGAATTTTACGACTCATCTCTCTTTCTCTTTCTCCCTCTTTCTTTCACCTGCATTTATAAAATCCTTCTCATACAACCTCGCAATCGTTTACGATGCGCTCGCGAGTCTATACAACTTTAAGCGATCTTTCTTTCTCTCTCTCACTATCTTTCATATTCAGGAAAAGCTTATATTATTTTTTTTCGCGCGACTTTCGCCTTTTCCGTCCACTTTTCAAGATATATTCATTATACACACAGACAGACACAAAGAGCATTCGTTTCTACATGTCTGAGAATCAGATGCTAAAGTTTGTGTGTGTGTGTATTACGCGCGTGCCTCCACGTATATATTCTTATATCGATATATTCTTATAACGATCTATCGATTTCTCTTTCGGATAGAACGTATTAATGCTCTCTGCTCTTTCTTGCGCGTATATTTGTATGTATGCACTGCTTTTATTTTTTTCTTTCATTTTCTTTATGCGAATCTCATTTTTTTTTTCTTCACTCGATGGTTGCGGGAATAAAATTTATGACTGTGTTATACGGGAGTGAATGTTTAAATTTAGTGCGGATAGGATATATAGAGAAAGAGTAAGATGGTATGGGGTGAGGTTTAGGAAATTAATCGATTTCGTGGAATGTTATTAATTGAGAATTGATAAGGTAACGCTGGAAAGAGAAAGAAAGAGATAGCTTAGAGGCACGCTAGCCTCGATTTTACTATATACGGATATATATATATATATATATAGGATAAATTATTTGTTGCGAATGTTTATTGGCAAAAGTGGTTATTGTGCTATTTATACGATTTGCAATATATTTTTTTATGTATGTAGATATATATATGTGTGTATGTATATATAAATGTGAACTGAGTTATATCGGTAAATATGGTAAATTGTAAATTGCTCAATCTAAGTCTCTTGGTGCGCACGCGCGCAGTTTTCATGTGTTTTCTAATGCCTTGAAAAATTATTTCTGTGGTTTTTTTATTTATTTTTATTTTTATTATTTTTTTTTTTTGCATTTCTTAAAGTGAAATCATAGACTAACTATAAAACTTGGAAGGCAAAAAAAAATTTAACTGTTGTATTTAAAACTTTTAAAATATATCTTTTGCACTGGTTGTAATAACGACTGACGGGTTTATTATATTTTATAAATTTTTAAGGGGAAGTCCTGGGTTATAAGCAAAAAAAAAAAATGAAGGCAATGATTTATTTGATAAAGTTGCATTGTAACTTTCACTTGAAACATCGAAAAAGAATAATGAATTTTATATTCATTAATTATTTGAATTTTTTTTATATAAAAACGCATCGTAAAAAATAAAAGAAGTGGAAGTGGTAAAAATGTAATGCAATTATAATAATTTTTAAACGTTACGCGTATACAGTACTCACAACAATGTGAAAGTGTCCTACTGAATAATCTCAGATTTCTATTTTTGCACTGGTATGTACAAAATTAGCTTGAAACATAAATGAAAAAAAAAGGATCAGTTGAGCTCATTAATTCATAATTTTAGAGCTTCACTTGTTTTGAAAGTCTTTATTTTTAAAATTAAAAAAAAAAATACATACTCTTCAATAGAAAATTCTTAATTTCATTTAATACGGAAATTTTTCAACTTCTTTAAAGCCATATTTAACTAGTTTAAAAAAAATTTATTTGTTTTCATTAATCAAAAAAGTGAAAACTTTATAAACTGTATAGTCACTTAATTGAAACAAATCGATCAACCAATATAAATCTCATTTAAAAAAAAAAGCTTTTTCCCCCTCCAATTATCTCTCTCATCTTAATTTAAAGTTTTAAAATTAAGTACACCAAAAATTCATCCTTGTACATTATAAGCTCCTCCTTTCTTTCAAGGCTCATCCATATACGATCATTCGGATAACACCTCGTCGTTATATACACCAAACTTTCGTAAACGTGCTCAGTCACGGATTATGGATCAGTCTTTCGTTTTTTTTTTTTTTTGCGTGTCAAAGGGCGTCAGTATATACGTATATAACATTCTTCCGGGTATACTTATATATACATATAGATAAGACTTTTTCAAAAAACGAGTATCTCAAACTTTGAGGGAGAGTAAGGTATAATCGCTGTTCCGAAGGATATTAAGGATTTTGACGTTCGCGTGTTTTAAGAGCGTCAAGTCTGAACTTTTTTAAAGCTGTTACCTATATATAAATGAAATTTTTTTTTATTAATGGTTTCAGCTTAGTATAAGTAGGTACCAAGTGAAAATAATCTTTACTTGGCAACTTATTTTTTTCTTAAATTTTTTTTTTGTTCTCTTGTAATCTTTAAATGAAATTAATAATTAATAATTTTCAACATCTATACGATATACCCAACGCGTAAAAATGTATCTATACCTATATAAGATATCACATCCGTTCCCACAGTGCGTATACGTATACGTACATAAACGAAGTTGCGCACGGCCTTGCGCAAATATCTATAGTCTATATAGCTATACTATACAACGTAGTCGTTCTCATTTTTCCTCATCGTAATTAGGGCCACAACTCGATCATCCAAATCGCGCAAGAATTTTACAGCTCCATTGTTATATATTTATGTGTATTATAGACTGGCGTATACGCAAAAAAATCAATGTGCGTGAGTTTATTACGCGAGAGTGTGTCTCATTACTTCTTAGGTAACACAAAATTTTTGGGTGTGCAGCTTCTTTTGTCCTCAGCGAATTGGTTCTTTTTTTTTCTTTTTACTCTGGCGATTTCGTTAGACTATTACCAATCCCTAAATTCTTTGTATTTTATTGTTCGGATGTTATATTATATGCAAGTTGTGCTTTGTTTTACTTCCGTAAAGTTTATTTGTTCGCTTGTGAAATTGAGTTAAAATGAAATAATTGTTGATTATTTACGGTATTGAATGATAACTCGATATGGTATAGCTGTATGCGAATAATGAACTAAATTTATATGTGAGCAAAAGTTATTGCTAATAAAGCTTTGAAACATAAAGATTAGCATTTTTTTTAATGCTTAAGCCGATTACTTTAAAAATTACTTTTTTTTAATGCCAAAAGAAATTCATTTTTTATTAAGTCGAAATAGTCTAGAAAGTGTATCTTGCATGTAAAGCGATCGAACACGAGTAAACGCATGAAAAAAAAGATCCAAGAGTACGTAGAGAAAACCTGATCTGGTAAAACGCATAAGTTATAGCTGCAAAATCTTAAAAAAACGTTTCTTTTCATAAAACAACGATCTATAATATACCAAGTCTACGCACATGATTCAAGCGATTTCTAACGATCGCAAATGAATCATAATCAGGTAATTTCGATTTTTGACCTTTTGTTTTCACGTCGTTAAATTAAACTCGCACTTTCATCATTACTTTATATATCTTATTTCAAGCTTAACTATTAATGCGTTAACTTTCGATATATTTATTATATATATTGAAGATATTTCACAAATCGATTTTACGTTCGTACGTGCTTGTTTAATATCAGCAGGAGATTTTTTTTTTTTTTATACCGATGTTTATAACTGCTAATAATTCTACAAAATTATTTGCAATTAAAACTTGGTGTAATGCGTAATCCTTTTGAGAATAATAAAATTCATGCAGTTAATTGACGAGGAAGTTTGTTAATGATAAAGGTTTCTTACTGCTGCAATTGTAAAAAAAAAAAAATTGATTTTCACTCTAATCAAGCTGTTAAAACTTTTTTTTTGCGTCTTAAATCTTAAACTTTTGATCGTTTTAATGCTTATCTTTAATTCTCGTTACAACATTATTTCCTGTCTCAATTATTCTTTTATGTACAAGAGAGCAAAAAATAATTACGCAATTTCAAAATCTTTGTACACGTAATTTTTCATGAATTCAAAGATATACACACATGCATACCATTCAATATTTTATAATCCAATTAGCACGACAAAAGTCTAAGCAGTTGGTAAGTTAACAAACTTGAAAAAATTCATCTTGTCAATTCTGCTACGGTTATCTTTACAAAAAATCAAACCTCCTTGATTTTCTCTGACTTTATATTATTTTCACGCTTACTATTTTACCACAATTCAGCTACATACATAATCGCAGGTGTACATTTATAACCAGCTGCAAACACATCACCAACAACAGCAGCAGCGACACTTGCGATATAAAAATTTGCATTAGCTTGCGTCATGATAACATCTTTAAGCTCGAGTGAGATCGTTTGTTGAAAAAGAGAGAAAGAGAGAGAGATCACTCACGGTTGTCTCAAATGCATATACTTCGTTATGTTAATATCTGCTACATAATATATAGTATAGTCATGACCACGAGAGTTTGACCGCAATGGGACGGATGAATCAAGGAGCGTCATTTTTTTGTAGAGGAATCGCGTGACGTTTGCTCGTGTGTTATGAATGTTGGGAAGTTTGTGTGTGCGTGTTTTTTTTTTTTTTTTAAATCGATTTTGACGCGGATTTCCACATTTGATTATTTTAGAACTCGTGATTTAATGTAGTTTTATGGAATTAAGACTCATCCGTTATACTTTGATAAATAATTAATCTTTGTTAAGCTTAGAATAATTCATAAGAATGAAGTAGGAAACATGTGTATTATTTAAAAAAAACGTAATTCCAAAGCTTTTCGAGCTTGTTAGACAGAATAAACCACGTAGAAGTTTTAAAAAAGTACAAAACTTAAGGCGATACTCATCACGTATACTTATATACACCAAAGCGTAACGGGCTCACACGCAAATAAGCTGTTTTTTTTATCATTATTATTATTTTTTTCTTATCGCGAACTCAACGTCAACTTTTACGTATGCACACGCATATAATAAGGCGAGTTTTTGATAGAAGCGCGAATAGGAATACCGGTAACTGCGTGTGAAGGCTTATTTTTTTTTTATCGTGAAAACTTCTTTGCTTAATTTTAATGTTAGAGTCTAAAACTATTATTTTTCTTTTCCTGTTGAAGCTTTTTTTAATTTTGATGCAATTTGTGTATTAGTTGTTTAGCTCACATTAATTTAAAAAAATTTAAATTAAATTAAATTTATTAATAAAAATCAAAAGTTTGCTTAAACCTATACAAGTGCAAAACAATACGAGTCCAAAATAAAAATTTCCATTTGCAATTACGTGTAGTTGCGAAATAAGAAAATAAACGAGCAGTTGATAAAAATCGAAGTACAATAAGTACCGGGTACGTGTACATATATATTTATATATACGGACGACGCCAATATTATATATATGTATATATGTAAATAAGGTAATCATTGCGTGTGTGGTGCGTCGCGCGTCGTGAATCACGATATATAATTGGCGCGAATGAAGTGGCGTTGAAATTAAAAAAAAAAAAAAAAAGATACTTCGCAAAGATAATCCGCGTGACCTTAGAATCTACCACCTACCACTTGATGTTGTGCATCTATACATTTTTCTTACACCGACACGAGACAGCCGCGGCGCCTACGCGACTATATCGTGTGATGCTTCTCGCTTACGTATACGCGTTGGAATTTTCTTTATTTTTCCCCCTTTTTTTTAATGAAAAGAAAAAAATTGTAATTTTGATATTGGAGAGCACACTGTAATATATATTGTAAATGTGAAAGAATAATTTTCGTTCAATACTCGAGACAGGTATTTTTTTTCTTCTTTAGTCGAGTAATCAAGAAAGTCTACCACGCGAAAACTCACAACTTGCACTGCTAACGGAAATAGTGAGTGTGGAAAAATCGATTTTTCAGTCAGGCTTACTTCGCACCCCGGCTCACACACGGTCACTGCCAAGGGTTCTCAATGCACTAAGCGTTACTGCTGACTACGCCTGACACGCGAAGTTTCGAGAAGGAGTTTTTTATGCTGCTTTCAGCGACTTTATTTTTTTTTTTTATTTAAGAGCAAAGGTTTTTAGGGTTTTTTTTTCTTTTGTTATTCAAGTTTTATAAAGAAAATGTAGTTTTAGAATTTTGTGTGAAAGTTATTTATTTTTGAGGAAATTATAGTATATGATGTTAATATTATATATGAGTAAATAAAATTGCGGAAATATAATTTTTAATAATTTTTAAAATATTTAATTAAAAAATATTTATCAAAGTTTTATCAGTTTTTTTTAATGTTTTGATTGATTATATAATATTTTAATCAAACAAGAATCTTTGTCTGGCCGAGCTTGATGTACATTAACTTACATTCTTTTTATTTTTAATTCATATACTCTAGTAATTAAAATCTTACATAAGTAAAGAAAAAAAATTATTATTGGAATTTATTATTCAATATACGAGATTAATAAATTTTATTATAAAATATTCACATTTCTCGTTTTCCTAGTTCTACAATCACGCTTTCTTCAGATATAGAAAATTATATTTACGTAAACACGTGTCTCGAGAGATCATTACTCTTTTCTAACGCGCAAAAATTTGTTTTCCTGATTGCATCAATTTTATCACGAGAATTTATTAAATAAAACATTTTTATTTATTACTTGATGAAATCGATTCATATACGTCGATTACGCACTCGCGTAAATATAAGTACGAAAAAGAGTTGCATAAGACAATATTTCAAGATATATTCATAAAAATCCATTTTTAATTACTCAAACATAATTCACAAATCTCATAATAATTCGGCAACCAATATTACAATATCCAACCAAGCTTCTTACAAAACAATGCATTTATTAAATCCATCAAAACAAAATCCCAACCCCCATCCACATAATCAAAACTCCAAATAATTCCAGGACAACCGAATACGGAAGCAGCGATGCCAGTATCAGCGAGAGTGTACTCGAATTGCTAGCTACAATGGACGCAAGCGCTGCGCGTCGACGCGAACACGAATTTGCTCGGTCCTACTACGATCCAGGAAGTGTACGGCCTGTGGTACGAAAACACTTTCGTCATCACGATGACGATCCTTCGATATATTGATTAACGCACCTGTTTACCTTAACTCTTATCATCACTAAATTTCTCCTCCCCCCACCCCCGTCCTAAATTTTATTAAGTAAAATTGTTTTGATGGAAATAAATTATTATCCTTGTTAAATTTAACTGGTCTTCATTTTTATTAATTTATTGTTGATTTACTATCGTTTCTAGACTCATCCTCAACTACTTCATACAGGTGTCAGAAACAAACGTGGCATAAACATAATATCAAGTTGTGGTTTCATTCATACTGTATAGTGTATACTCAAAGAGATATCCTCGCCGTTATAATCGCACATCTAAAAACTTGCCGCGTCATATTTTTTATTGTGTAAAGCTGCTACCATTGAATATTATATAGGTATGCATAACTGATAACCGCTTTCCGATCGTCGCTCTCCACAATCGATCCTTCGACATAACTGTATATTAACTTTACCACTGTATCTACCCATTACTCTACTTATTCAACTTTTTAAATCGAAGTTTTGCATCAATTAGTAATGTGAATAACAAAAATTATCCACTACACATTTTTACAATATTACATCGACATAAAAAAAAAACAATTCGAAATATCTCTGATTCTCTTGAATATAAGTAAATTGACAAATAAATTAACATTTCAACAACTTGCATTTCTACTGGTTAATATATACGAGTGTACGTAGACCTATACTTACTTACTTGAGTCCTTTAATTTATTTGCTTGGGACATTAAGTATCCTATATAGATATAGTACAGTTGTAGAAAAGGCGTTGTCGAGTGTAGGTATTCCTGTCAATCGTTAGTGTCGCCGCTCGCTATATATACTGGCTACTGTTTCCCGGAGTATACGACCTCGCTGGCGCCACATGACTGTACGTCTATTTCCCTCACGGTACCACATACACACATATTCGAGTTTATATATACACACACACATCTGTGTACAGATGTTTATCGGAAATCGCCAATGCAAGGTGACGCCCATTGTTACTACTACTACTACTACTACTACTACTACTACTACTATCCAGTTTTGCTACTGTTACTGGCATTGAAGTCTTTAATATTTAACGCGTGTGCTCATATATACATATGTCTCTGTTCGATTCACTTTTTATTATTTGTTGTTTACTACTTTTCTTTGTTTTTTTTCTTTTTTTTTTTAATACTTTATACTTTAAATATGAATCGATATAGGTTTGTATGGTTTCTTTGAACTATCGGTTTGTAATTGCACTACACAAGGTGAGACTGTATAAACATGTATCAACCTCGCTTTATTAATAATATTTAATAATTTTTTTTTTTTATTTTAAAAGTCTTATTTTGCATATATTTATATCAAAATTAAAACTAAATTAATTAAAATTTTAAAAAAATGAATTATTAAAAAAAAAACAGTGCTTAATCATTCTACATCTAATATCAAAAACCAAGCGAATCGAGTATTATAGAGAAAGATCGAGAGATCGAAAGATCGCCTTAACCTATATTTCACGTTAGACTTGGTAAAAACGATCAATTCATCAAATAGAACGTTTCTCGTCTCAATCGACTCATCATCATCATCATCATCATCCAAACGAAAAGGAAAAATCGACTAACTCTCCTGCGTATATCTATGTATGAACAGATACACTTTTCCCGTTTAGCAATTAGCCATTAATAACCGGAGCGCGTACTTAATATATATATATATATATATATACACACTCTTCTCGTGTGGCAAACGCTCTCGCGCGCTCTACACTCGTTCCAGCTGGGATCTCTTAGCCATAAATAAGTGCAAAAAGCGATGATTAATATGGAGGTGAAAACACATCGTTCTCCTTCTCTCATCCATATATGTATATACAAAACGATATCTAGTATAATAGTACAGCCCATGAAAATACACTATATACAATTCTTATATATTTATATACATTGGTACCACCAACAAGTCGCCAAGCGCGAATTTTCGCGCGAGAAATCACAACAAATTGCAGCCTTATAGCAAATAAGTATACATATATATAGATACAAGACAGTGGGGCAGAGTGGTGGAGGAGGAGAGGAAGATTTCACTTTCGCAACGGAATGCCGAACCGCGAACAATGAAAGTCTTCTCTCTTTCTCGTGCGGCTGCTGAGCTCTCGCGCTTATTATTATTATTATTATTATCATTATCATTATTATTATTATTATTATCATTATTATTAGCCGGCTGATTCATCCAATGTTATAAATGAGGTGGAGTAGGGGAATGATGGGTCCTAATGATTCCGATGGCTATACGCCTCCACAAGAGTGAGGCCCACGCGTCGCGACCCAATAAATCGCGTGTCATTATAACTGCCGCGTTAGGAAATCGTAAAACCGATCGGTTCTAATTATCGCTTGATTTTATCGTCTCTTTAACCGTATGTGTTTTTATATGTGTGTGTGTGTGTGTGTGTGTGTGTGTGTGTGTGTGTGTGTGTGTATGTGTGTATGTTTGACTTGTATTTTGAGAATTAAATTTTATGTGTTGATCGTTTATGGATTATTCTATTTATGGTCTGCTGAGTATTTTGAATTGAAATTTGGCAAGTTTTGAAATACTGGTTTTTTGAAAAAAAAAAAAAAAAAAATTAAAATTAAATTGAAAAAAGGAATTATTTTGAATAAAAATTTTTAAATGTACTTATAAAATGTACACAATTTTTAAAATACAAAGATATCAAAGTTAAATTAAAAAAAGAATAATAATTACCTATCTGAAATAAGAATTTCGTGAGTGTAAAAATCAAAAATTATATACTGACATAAAAAAGTCAATGTCAAAATAAAGAAAAAAATAAGAATAAAAAAAAATTCGAATCTTTACAAGTGCAAACACACACGCGTATTATCACGTGAAACTTTCACACCAGACGAAAATTCGTGAGACCTGTATTATAAGAAGCAGTGCAAAGTAAAGAGATATAGGTACATATGCAGAACAAAACTGATGGTGTACAATCGGGCTCTTTTTTTTTTATTCCCGAAAAGCCTTTCACCATCGTATAAGAGTCGCACGTACCTATAACTTAACGCATCCTGAGTCTCTCTCCTTTGGGTATACATTTGCATATGCAGAGGACGCCAATATGTATATAGATACGATTTAAGTCGAACTGTTCTCACAGTATTATCACGCGAACTTTGAAATCATCGCGTGTAAACTGTTTGCTTTACCGATTCAAAGTATATATTTGATGATTCCGCTCGTTTTCCTTTATTTCCTTTTTTTTTGTTTTGTTATTTTGGTAGAGTGATGAATGTCGTGTTTTATATGAAAGCGAATTTTGATTTGCTGTATATTGTAAGATTTGTATAAATGAGAATATAAAATTTTTTATTATTAATAATTTGGGTTGTTGATCCTTTTTTTTTTGTAAGTCAGACAAAAAATCTTTAAGAAAACTTCACAGTGATTTCTGAAACTTCATCAAACTGAAAAGAAAACAAGCAATTTTTGTACAAAAAAAAAAAAGTTTCGTTATGACGCTCTAAAAATTTTTTACTGCTTTCTTAAATATACGTGTAAATTAAGTGGGCAAAGAACCCAGAGAGTCTTATCGCTCTTAAATAACATTATATTAAACCTTTTTATTCTTCACTGTATATTATAACTCGCAACGCTCATATCTTTCTCCTTCAATATGATCTTATCTGACTAAAATTAACGATCGGAAATAACCAGCTGCCGCTTCGTTAATTTAAAAAATATATATATATATATATATATATATATAATCGCAAAAAAAAAAATCATTGCGCTTGCTCTTTCTTTTATACTCGTTAAACTTTACTCGACCTGCGTTTTCACTCGCATCGCAAAAGTTACGAGATTCCGTAAGCTTACCTAATCGTTCACTTACCTCCCCCCATACGTATACCTATACGTAAATGCTGATTGAAAAAAAATAATAATAATAATCAGACACCCGAAACATGCAAATTCCCGCCTACCGTTTTCTATACAAGCTCGTAATAGATAATGCCTTTTACGTGTAAGCTATACCTTATATCGCTATATACAAAAGAATTGAAAAATTCATGACAAATTAATAACGTCCGCATTGAACTAAATAAAGTTACATAAAAGCTGCAAGCTTGTTCTTAAAAAATCGATTGGCCGATCAATTGTTGGAATTATAATTCACCGATTTTTCTATTCACGCTCGGTAACTTTACAACTACTAAAAAAAAAAGTCTAAATAAGAAACTTTTCTTAAAAACAGTAATTCATAGCTGTTCAAAAAATATCATTAGTGTGTTCAATATAGTACTAAAATCAGGACGCTGCATTAATCGACGTGTCACACCGTCTTTTTATACCTATATACCGATTAAAACAACCGGTCAACGTTGGTTTGGTGATACAAAGAGTCTATATACCTACACATACACACACTTTTAGCAGACATTATAAACGTGTCGCGAGAGAAAGAAAACATGTATAGATGTTCTGATATTGCACTTGAAAATTTATGCCTATCTGGTATACGTTCGTTCGTTCCTTCGTTTCTTCGTTCGTACGCGAAAGCACTCGACTTACTTAAGTGTAATTTAGTCGCACTTTCCTCTCAGAATGTTTTATATACTCTTTATAAAAAAATATATAAAAATTTTTTTTTTATGCTTTAAATATTCCAATGACAACGTAGATAAATTTTGAAAACTTGTTAGAAAGTTTATACACCTTGATATACATACACCTATATATAAATCTCAATGAAATTTATATATAGCATAGTCTGACATTAATTATTATCATTTTCACGGGCTGCAACAATTTTTACATTTATTTTCTCCTGTAATACTTGAATCGATTGACTTTTTTTCCCAAATTTAAATGCGTTTTTCCAAAAACGTCGCGCAAGTAGGTATATGTACGTACAACCAAATAAACGATAAATTAATCTTTAAAATATATACCTTTACATAAATCCCCTCGCTTATAATGTAGGTTTATATCCGTAAAAATAAAAGCCAAGCTTCCAATGGTCCAGCAAGTCAGTAGCAGCAATATCCGGCGTCCGATAAAGACGTCAGACTAAATCTACTTGAACACACACACACACACACACACACACACACACACACACACACACACACACACCTTTAGCCTCGTATTCTTATCTCTTTTAACGCTTCAAACTGCAATTGCACCACCACCATCACCAACAACAGCAACAACAGCCACTATCAAACACATTTTGGTATGTTAAAGTCTGTCTTTTAAAGTACTCCGATATATCTTTTTCTCTTATTCTCGAGTTGGAAGCGCGTTACTTTCTCGCTCATACGTTAGAGAGAGAGAGAGAGAGAGAGAGAGAGAGAGAGAAAAAGAATTAGTACGTGTGGCAGAAACGGATCACACGCATACACATAAACTTTATCATGTGGTACATGTATGTATATATTCTTAGCGGTCCGTTAGACCGCGAAAGTCTCTCTTGTAGTCGATGCTGTAATTTTCTCTCTCTCTCTCTCTCTCTCTCTCATGTACATACTACAGTGTATGATAGATATATGTATGTATATGTAAGCAGAGCGAAGCATTATAGTTATATCGCCGTAGGGGGGGTATAGAGCAATAAGAGCAGTAAGAGCAGCAGCAGCTGGAGATTGTATGTATCGATCTAAACACTGATTAACGCTTACCTGATTTCGCGCTTAATCTACCGCGATAACATTAGCGCCGAGCACCTATCTATACATATATATGTACCTATATAAATATAAATCGAGCGTTGAACAATGGTTATTATTACGAAGCTGCGCGTTTTGATTAGGAGTAATGGTTTTGAGCGAGCTATGTATATACGTATGCTTCAGCTGTTTGTACTTATATAGATTTTCTATATGTTGAGATGTGGAAAGAGGAGGCGAGAGAAAGAGATCCGGGCGAAAATTTTTTGTCGACCCTGATAATATGAGAGTTTTAAGATCATTCTGATTTATCGTCTGGATAATGATATGTATAAAGCTTTATTGTAAATTGGAGAACTACTTTGATGGGCATAATCTAATAATGGAAAATGTATGTATGTATGTATGTATGTATGTATGTTGTACAATAAAAATTGTTATGTGAATTCTATTGTAATATCGAACACGGCGTTTCTTTATATGAACTGTGAAATTATATATATGCTGTATAGTTTTGTATATAGTTGCTGGGTGGTTGTTATATATTAATCATGCAAATCTATATTCTGCAGTGTTACGTACAATACATATCTCGCGATTCAGCATATTTGCCACTTACTAATCTATCGGTTTTAATTTTTTTTTTTCTTCTTTTGATTGATCCTTTATTATTATTACATTTTGAATATGTATGAATGTTCAATAGCTTAATAAAATTTAACGCGAGATAATAATATGGATTGTTGCTATATTTTTCCATTACAATATATACTGCAATGAATTACATGATTTTTACTGTTTCATTTCTATTAGTTTGAATATAGATTATTGTACCAGTTTGAATAAAATCAATTTACAAATGGTCGTTATAAAAATAAAATTTAAAAATAAATTTTAAATTTAAGAGAATTAATAAACACTTATATTAATAGTTTTGTTATTTTAAAAATTTCCATACCATGATGCATATTAATTTTAAAATTACAAAATTTCCAAGATCTAAATTTATAAATCAATAAATCAAAATGATTTTCCAATATGATATTATTATTGTTTACCAAAGAAATATTTGCATTTCATCAGAAATAAAAGCCAAAGCCAAAAGATCAATAAACTTAATAAATAATCTTCAAATGGAAAAATAAATACTCATAAAACCTCTCGAGACTTTTTAGCCATCAATAACTTTCTAATTCAATATATCCATCCAAACATTACCAAGACCGCGATTTTCTCGCTCCAAAACGTCAAGCATCCTCTTCGACACGCCTCTCTCTCTCTCTTTCATTCATCTATAAAACTCATCAAGCCACATAAAATCACGTTTTCCAAAGCAAATAGCCATTACGCGAAGTAGCATATCGCTTCTAAAATCCATACACACATGCTTATATATTTCCAAACATAAAAGAAAAGCCGACAAAAAAAAAAAAAAATAACACTAAAAATTCAATTTTTTTTTCTCTTCCATTTTTCCATGCGTGCGCACCTTTGCTATATTCGTTCATATAAAATGCGTTTCACTTTCCCCACACAAAATTCTGTAACTTAACAGTTGCTACTGCTGGTATACGTTGTACAAGGTATACACGCTATTACAAGCGAGAGCTTTTGATCAGTGTATAAGCCGCATTACAGTATACCATTATAGTAGCAGACCGTCCGACTTTCTTTGCCCGCATCTCATGAGGCTATATGGAGGGATATCATCATTTTCGACAAATCTCTGAGGTCTTTCGCGCGAGACCACGATAG
Organism: Leptomastidea abnormis; assembly: GCA_030522805.1. NCBI lineage: Eukaryota > Metazoa > Arthropoda > Insecta > Hymenoptera > Encyrtidae > Leptomastidea > Leptomastidea abnormis. Next base: position 14,992 of record JAPYZE010000537.1, read on the forward strand.
TACAGGTATAAGAAATAGGAGAGGGTCTGTCTGTCTGCGGTTCGCCGCGTATATGCGCGCGGGAAAGCCGGTATGCGCACTGTATAGGAGAGATAATGTGCTTGTCGACTGATCTTTGGTTAAGTTTGAATATATATAAGTTGTATGTACGCGTAATGTGTGTATCTGGCACGTGAGATTTTGTGGTGTATCTTTGTACAACTGTAGATTAAAATTTTTATTTATTTTTTTAATTATTTTTTTTTGTAGTCTAAGAAATTTTTTTCATAATCGTGAATGCATATTTTTATTCATCTGTCAACCAAGTTTTTTTCACACGTAATAACGACCCTTTCATATAGAAAATTTCTCATTAAGCTTACTCTGCAAGCTCTTTTTCATATACAAAAGCTCAAAAGCTAATAATCTCGCAACGTGTTCATCGTCAAAAGCTTTTTTTTCTCCCTTATAAGTACCAAAGTGTACATAAACTTGAGTATTCAAAGTGTAAACGTTACTCTAACATAAAACACGTGCAATATAAAAATTTTTTATTCCATTCGTGTTAATCACAACGACGACGCGACTGAATAAACTTTAAATTGCGATGCCTCAAAGTGTTTCACCAGCGATTTGTATTTTTCAGCTTAAATGTACATTTATATATACCAAGCTTTATATATTTGCGATTTATAAGCCAAGATCTAGATCGCTATCTTCGATTTATTCGATTCAATTGTATAAAGTAAGACAAGAGAAGAAGAGACAATGAAAAATAGTATTGTTCTGGTTTTATTGGTATGACAATGTATATTGTGATAAATATGTATTTTTCTTTTTTCAATTTATAAACCAATTGGTTTTTGAGATAGACCGATATTGCTTTTTCTACACACACATACATCACATGTATATATAGCAGCTACTACTTTTTCTTCAGATACCATCTGGCTAGTTAATTTCAGATGAAAGTATGGAAAATGTAGAGTAGTCGATCTTTTTGCTCTCGCATAATTCTTAGCTTTTTTAGAAATCTCATTAAACTGCATTTTATATTTTTTTTATATTTTCCTGTCTCATTTATCACTCGCACTCTCATTTCTTTTACCTTTTTGTTATCATTAATTTTTTTTTTTTTATTATTATTTTTCACGCGTGATTTTACATTTTTTATATGAAATAAAAATTTTCTCTTTTATTTATGACTGTCTTAATACTTAGGCACTTACATGTATACTTATAATATGTACGTCTGTTTTTATAAAATTCGAAGCTGTGTTATTATTAGCCTGTTTTTAAGAGACGTGAACAAAATTATTGCCCCATAATTTAATGTCGAATGTACATATACGAGTAAGTATATTTTCAAGTGTCTGGTTTAAAGGAGAACAACCGATAAAGTGTGTGTGTGTGTGTGTGGCAGTCGTCTTTTTTAATCAGATCTTAATACTACATAAATTACTTACACATAATACATAAGACCACAATTTTCTTTCTCACTTCTACTACACAAATTTGTCAAGAAAATTATTATATACTCCTTATCGTACGATATCACAAAGCTCCAATATTTATGTCCCCTAAAAAATATATAATTATACAAAAAAGACCACCAATGTAGAGCTTAAAATCTCCTGTCATCTTGGAAAATACTTACCATGCTACTGTTTGTATATATCCTTTATCCAAAAATGGTATAAGCAAAATTCTCGTTAAGTTCATATATATAAGAGAGTTTATGAATCACAGAAATGGCTCAATCTGGTTGTATACGTGTTGTTATTGTGACTTCAATAACAAACTGCTACTGTACTTTTTTTCTTTACCTTGTCCTTCGTTATTTCACATATACCTGCTACTGTATATAAATGTCTGTATTTTATCCTCTTAAGATAATTGTAACCTGCTATAAATATAAAGGGATCTGTTGTAAATCAAAATTTTAGTACGAGTTAACTGCTTAAAATCTTTTTTTCGATTACTCATGATAAACTGATAATTTAGTAAAGAAGAGCTTTTAAAAATAAAAAATCTCGTTTAATATGGCTCTGCTTTATAATCATTAGTCTTGATAAAAATAGTACAGACACACCGCACCCGGAATCATAAGTACCATACGTGTATCATTCATAGTACTAAATTATATTTCTATTTTGATTCTTATCAAAGTAATGTATAGGTATATAAAGTCCATAAATACACCAACGAATATTTAACGCTTCATGAATATATAAAAAAAATATTCACACGATTATTTCAAACAATTGAGTCTTTTTTTAAGCACCTCAACATTCTTAACATGAATTGTTGATACAATTCAATCTTAGCATTACCTCCTTCTAATATATACCTTTTTTTTATTTTTGCTAATATTTCTGACGTCATAGCTCTGGTATTTCCAAGCGCTGTGACCTCATACGTGATCAGTTTTTAGACATCCTTGTCTTTTTTTTTTCCATTCGACTCGAAATAATCGTTTGGAGGACAACACAGTTACGCACTGAGATTATGTATATTATGTAAAATAATTAATGATAGAAAAAGAGTAAGAAAAATACACTAATCTCCTCACCTTTTCTCTTTTTTTTTTCTTCAAGATAAATGTTACGCAGTCACTCTTGTACATACCTATATAAAGAAAGATGAAAATCTTAAGAGTGAGAATATAAAAAAAAATCTCACTTTCCTTTCTCTAAACACATGCTTTTTCCTTCTTCTGACCATCCAAAAAAGTTTCGAATCAATCCTGTCCATAAAATATCTTTAAAGTTTTCACTTTTCACACCACAATATTTTCAGAGAGCTCGACTAATCTTACGAAAAGCTAGTCTCTCATTACAAAGCAAGAAAAAAATATATATAAAAATCTATACTCAAACATTGCCTAACTATAATATAATATACAAACATCGTTAACTGATGGTGTTATTTTTCTGTATTTTTTTATGCATGTCTGGAATTTAAATTGTAAGCATAATATATTGTCTCCCCCCCCCCCCTTTGTTTTTATTACAGACTCTTCTTGATCCTCTTGTCTCAATTGCAGTGCTAGACAAAAGTGGTTATAGAGACAGATACCATGAAGTGCAAGGGCGAGACTTGCATATATAAAAGTGCTCTTATGTAACTATATATAAAACCATGTGTTCTGTGATAATTATAATAATAGTTAGAAGATGTAGTATCTTATTCTTTTATGTTTCACAGCAAATCTAATGAGAGAAATTTAATTCTATACTCTATACCTTGAATTGATTAATCAAATTCATCTAAATGTAGAATAGTATATACAAGCTACCGTTTTCACGAATTACATTTGCGCGCAGGTCTGTATGCAGCATTTACATGATCCTCGATTGAGAGACTATAGGTGATTACCTTGCGGTAGCTATATACGAGATTATATTGGATGCATTATGGATTTAGCACTCGATTATTGATTCGAATTTGCTTCGAGGTGTATTGTTGTTCTGTAAGCTGATGTTTAAGTGTATGTACATGTATACTTATGTATATATAGGAAATCGTGATTTTGGTAATCAAAACGATTATTAGTGTAATTGTAGTTATTAATTTTCTTTTGATTTTATAGGTATTAAGTTTGATTGCTTAATAAATATTTATTGTTACAATGATATTTATATATTTGAACATCAAGCAACTTTTTTTTTTATTTTCAATTCTGTAGCATTTTGAAAGTAGGTGTTACTCAATTGTTTGTATAACCACTATTAATTATTTTATCAGCTACCGGATGACAATCAGACAAACAAATATTATTTTAGACTTACAACTTAAATTATGGTAAATTTTAATAATTATTCATTGCGTAACAATTAAAAATAATAATAAAAAAAAAATCATTTGACAACACGAACAAAATGTCAAATTGAAAATAATGATCAAACCATTACCATCGTTATTACTATATCATTCTCTCGTCTTGTAGGAGTATAATAGTTACAGTCTGACAAAGAAGTAATTTCTTTAAATTAACAGCCGTGCGAATATCTGTCAGAGGATGACAAGTAAAAGGCCAGTAACCTTCCTTTAACCATTATGTCTCTCTCTCTCTCTCTCTCTTTTTCTCTCTTACACGTCAACCTATTATAAATAACAATTAAAAAAAAAAGAACCAACGTATCGAAACAATGACCCATTGCTTGAAGCTCCCCTTCTTCTTCTTCTTCTTCTTCTTCTTTAAAAAAAAAAGATAATTCGTCGTCCTACGTACACGAAAAAGTCAACTTTGAAAGAGCATAAGAGACAAGAACACAAGATACTTATACTTATCTATGTATAGGAACAGTCACGTTGAGAGAGAAGAAGAACAGGAGCGACGTTGGCGGTGAAAGGTCACGTAGGCCAAAGAGCAGAGTCTATAGTCGTTCAAGAGAGAAAGAAAGAAAGATAGGTAAAGCCTCATCATCGAGAACCTATCGCGATATTGTTGACTTCCATTGATTCTATATATGTGTACGTATGTACACACACACACACACACACACACATACACACAAATGCTCGCAAGCGCGGGCGGGCGGATACATCGACAAAGATTGCAGACGACGATAAACGGGCGTAATGATGGCAATGCACGCGGCGCGAGCGAGCGAGCACCGCGACTTCTCCCTCTTTTCAATACACACATGACATTATGTATGTGTGTATATGTAACCCTTAAACTGAAGCTGACGATGGTTATGTCTTTGTATGTACATATATACGAGTGTGGCTTTTAGAGCATCGTCGTCGTTCTCTGGTGGAGGAGTAGGTAGGTATACCTATAAAGTGGCCTTCGACGATGGGCTTCTTTCCTTATATAGCTGATAAAAAAATTGGATAAGCTTGAGATTTGTGGTTGGTAGAAGATATCGCTATATGGTATTTGTGTATGTATGTGTTAGTGTAAGGCAGGGGGGATGTAGAAGTGATTGGCAAAGTTTAATTAGCGCTATTTTCTATATGGTCTCTTTCGGAGCTTTTGTCTTGGGACAAAAGTTAGTGTGTGTACCTATGCATGTATGGGAGAAAAGAGTTTGGTATATGTATATAGGAAAAAGTTTTTTGATTATATAGCGAAGTGGAATGTTACTGTGTATGGACTTTCGCTCTTTTGTAGCTCGATATATATATTATGTGAAAGTTCCTTGATGTGTGTACCGATTTAGTGTGGTATGCAGTTGGATGAATTTTATGTGTATGATTTGATGATAGGAGGTTTTGTTTGAGAAAAATATGTATCAGAATTGTTTCAATTGAAAATAATGAGATTTGATGTGATATTAATCAATTGTGTTGGGTGTATTGTAGTAAATATTGTGACAATGTTTTTTTCTTTTTTCATTTGAAAAAAATTGTTCTTAGAAAAAGTTAAATAATTATTAATAATTACATATTAAATATATGTAATTATATCCGTTGCAATTTATGCAGAGAACTTTAATACTACGTTGAAGAGAATATATTATTCGTTGATTAATTAGCTGAATCTCTCGAAACAAGAATAATATTATACACCTCAAAGTCATTGAACTTTATTGTTATACTTATGCCATTGCATGTTGTGGTTTTTAAATGTTAAGTGATGCGAGAAAAAGGAGTTACACGAGAAAAAGAAAAAATCAACTTTGTAATAACTTATCAAATGTAAGTGATTGCTGTATAACAAATAACAATTTTTTAAATTTTCTACATCTATAGGCACACAACATAAATATCGCGTGATACTTTTATGCATCTCGATTACAAATTGATACTAACCAAGATTATCATCATAATCCTTTTGAAAAAAGAAAAAAATAAGAGAAGTAAATTAATTATAATAACAGTATATAAAAGTAAGGATCTTACACTTTTCCAAGTGGCATATAACGTAAATGGCCCAGTAAACAATAACTTTGAAACATATATATCCCTGCAATTGTCATTAAAAGTCAACTGATATTATACCATTAATTAACGTCCGATTTACAAAAGCACACACCATTATATACATTACAACGCGTATATAACATAACGTAGCCGCAGAATGTATACCTAGTCGGAAGCGACCTACATGGCAAATGTGACATAACGGCTAAAATGCCATTACATTACACATACAAATATACACATACACACATAGAGTACGTGTCCGTTCACTTCTAATTGCGTAGAGATTCCTCTCTTTTACATCCCTTACTCCCCTTCCCCTCGCTTTCTTATCTTCTTCTGGTCTCCATTTACAGTATATATAAAAGCTCTCCCCCCCCCCTTCTTCTATCGCGAAACTATCAATTATTATCCTCTATAGCATCTTGCGGCAAAAAGAAGCCATAGTTTCTATACATTAATAGCCGTTAATAATACAATACAAATACCAGAAGCTTCTTGCGTATCCTACCTATATGTCCATACAGATATACCGTAATATTGAAATAATTATCTGTATACCATATCTATGATATACAACCTATAAACTAATGAACCAAAGTCTATATAAAAATGGCAAACATTTTATAAACTCGATAAAGAATTTTTTTTTATTAATAGAACACAATGCATACACAAGTAATAGGTGCTTTCTTTCAACATCTGCGTATAGTATATACATAAATTATAGATTTTTTAAACGATTGATGCTCTTAAAACATCGAACTATTGCAATCAAAATACATACATATACTCCCGCAGGTGATCCAGACTTGCGACTAATTGCGCGTCTCTTTCTCTCTCTTTCTCTCGCCACATGTAATGTATATACATCAACATTTATAAGCGCGTACACTGACCCGCTTTTAAACTCGCAAGTGCTGCACGATGATGATGATGATGATGTGCTATCCGGCTAACCGGCTGCACGTGTTAACGTATAAAAATATCTTCCCATGCCCACGTAATGAATTACACCTCGTTATATGCGTTTATAAATGTGTGTGTACTTGTGTGCTTTTGTGTGTGTGTGTGTGTGTGTGTGTGTTTGTGTGTGCGCGCGCTTGTGTCGTATGTATAATATAACGATGCAAAAGCAGTACCTATACTCTTTTACTAGAGAGAAAGAGAGAAAAAGACTCACGGCACACTGGCTTACATTAAATCTGGAATGGGCATTACGCGCTTTTTCATCTTTATACAGCTTTATGTATATGTGTTTGGCTGTATGTGTATATGTGTATACTCTCTCTGTCTGTCTGTCGCGGCTGCAATTGATGTGGAAGCAGGCCAGTGCAACTGCCTTTGAACATACGTATCAGGAGACCGGTCTCTTTAGCTCTATATATCTTTATATATTTAACTCTTTTGCGCTTCTTTAGGGATATATTATAAAAAGATGGGAAAAGACATTGGATATGACAGTCCTGGGAAAGAAGACGAGTTGGGAGAAGAAAAAGTTGAAATATCGTTGGATGTGTGTACCCATATGTATGTGTTTATAAAGGGATTGAGTATTATTTGAAGGATGTATTTGTGGATTTTAATAAATGTGTTATAAATGCGATTTTTAAATTATTTTTTATTTTTTTGAAAATTAATGTACATTTAATAATTTTAATATTTTTTTTTTTTGTTTCAGGTGAGTAACATATTTTCAGATATGATTAGCTTATCTTATAGCATCTTAACAAACGAATATTCGCGAAAACAATGCTCTCATTTTATCAATTCTCGTAAGTTTAACAAATAATGTATTTATAATTTTGCAACATCATTTTCTATACAATTTTTTTTTCCAAATAATTTTTTATTTTCTACTACTCGTTATTATACTAAACACCATCGTTAAAATTTCTTAACTACCAACAATGACTTTTGCAAAGTTGCATAATTTTTTGAAAAGAAAAAAAAAATAGCTGCTCATACTCGGAAAGTAATTAAATCTTTAAAAACAAACTTCATATATATACAGCAGATAACTATAAACAGCAATTGACTGTAATTAAAGTCAATACTCTTAGAACAATTAAAAAAAAATAAAAAATAAAATAACAAACGCTCAACAAAGGAGCAAAGAAAATGAAAAACCAAGACAGTCAATGAGTCACGAATCAAAAAACAAAAAAAAAAAGAGGATAGGAACAAAGAAGAAGAGCATATACACATCATGATGAGATACTTGCGCTTTTAATTTTCAACTTAATTGCCAACAGCCGCCCTTGCTCAGTTGCTCCCTCTCTTTTATTATAGCCATATCTTTTTTTCTCTTCTCTCTCTCTTCTTTTTTCTTTCTTTTGCTCTCCTTTTCCTCCTTGATATCTTAAATCCTACCTCCTCTGCTATGGTACAGAGTTTCAACCAACTGCCTCTCGTTCCTTCTTATACTTCCCTATCGTTTTCACAAGGCACGCAGTAAATGTTATAAGGAATCGCGATTTCCTCTCTTTCTCTTTCTGCCCGACAATCATCACAATTCAAGCATGACGCACCTTTCTCATTGCGTGTATTGTAATTTTTTTTTTTTGTGAATAATTTTTATTCTTTTTTTTTTAAATACACGACTTTAACAAAAAAATTTTTATCGCTCGTTATTTGCACAGAAATCATTGCTCTTTCTAGTCATTTTATACCATGTAGGTATCAATATTTAATTTCGAATAGAAAGATTTAAAGTGTCATTGATGATAAAAACGTCAGCTTCGTAATCCATTGGACGTGGGTTCGATTCTCGGTGTTCGTCAATTAAATCAGCGCGAGCCGAATTACTCTTAGTAAAGGCAAAAAGGCTTTGAAACAGATAAACATATTAGCTACAAGTTTGGTAAGCTATTTTCCTAATGCGAATCTCTATTTTTGAAGTTCTAAACTATTTCTGAATTTATAAATTTTTACGCTAGGAGATTTTCATATGAATTTGCTTTACGTAACTCCATGTTAATATGATGTTTTACATAATTAATAATCATTATCCATGTTAACGAAGGTATATATAATATTATGTTTTGAAAATGTAAAGAATTTATTTTTACTGCAGTCACGGTTAGTAACAGCAGCAGCATACCGCGAGAGTAGTTTAATTTTAATTGATAAAGCATACATAAATATAAGTCAGTGTAGGTACAAACTTTAATCAAGTTTTCGTCTTTCACACTCTCTATAATATACGGTGTCTTGAACACCACGCACTCAAGTATTCAAACACACGAGCGCGCGCTTCGTTATTTTTATATTTATATATTATCATTTTCATTTGTAATCAGTTCAGAGCTTGCATGCGGAGATTAATGGACTCGCGATACACCCACGAATGTTTTGTACACGTTTAACAAATTTTTATCCAGACTATCCTCTCCTCTTCCCCCTCCTTCTTCCATTAGTCGTTTTCAACGCGCCTTCGCAAAAATTTTACGTTTTAATATTTATCTCTCGCGCTCTGATATATATTTATATATGTATACCTATACACGGTCGAGGGAGCTGTTAGCATATGAATATTTCATGAACGGAAATGAGTTAAATTTTACGGAATATTATAAAATTCATCGAGACATATATAATTATTATTCATAAAATATAATATATATAATCGGTCGCGCGGTCGCTCTCGACAAGATCGTTTCAGTAAAAATTACAAAGTGATTTATATCGGCTTCTATCAACACAGCTCTCTCAATTTGACCTCGTAAAGACAATTATTCGATGTATGAAAAAAAAAAAAAAAAAATTATCAATGATAATAAATAATTAATTTATTTAAATTGCGTTTTATGATGGTTAATAAGCGTTATGAAAATTTTAACAAAACCTTGCGAACTTTTTCACACAGATACACAGAATAAAAAATCTTATTTTTCCCAAAAAGAGAATCAGACCCATTTTCTCAATCCACATATACACAAGTGTATAAGTACATATAATATATACTGACGCGATAAAACACACTCCTGCTCGAGATTTGTATATAATACCTATATACCGTCATTTTCGTTCGCCGGAGGTCTGCGTCTGATTTACTACGGTCCGAGTATACGGATCTGGCAACTCACGTGGGAGGTCGGGTAGAGTTATAAGGTTGGGCCGTGCCGTGTGTGTGTACGTGTGTGTGTGTGTGTGTGTGTGTGTGTGTGTGTGTGCTTGATTTTACTTTGAGAGGTGTTTTATTTACGCTTGCACTTGACGCTTTGGTCATATTGCATTTACACCTATACATACAAGCGTTTTTTATTTTAATGCAAAGAAATTTTTGGAGTCTTTAATATTTTGGATGTATTTAAAGGTAGATATACACAAAAATTATATTTTGGTCGATGCGTCGTACTTTTTTTTGGTAAGAGAGAGAGAGAGAGAGAGAGAGAGAGAGAGAGAGAGAGAGACCTACTTTGTTCGGTTGATTATGCTTTTGAGATACGTTTCGTGTATCGTTTCGCACGCTTTTTCTTTTTCTTTTTCTCACTCTTATATATTTATTTTTGCGCTTTTGTTATATACTGTGTAGCTTTTATTCAAGTACATGTAACGTATGTATGTATGTATATGAAATTTTTTATTTGCAAGGCAACGTACGTAAACTACTTCCTCGCATAACTTAAAACTACCGCACGCACGCACGTGCACGTACAGCGATATAAAAATGACCTTTAAATTTGCTAAAAAGGAGAAAAAAAAGTTCTTTAGTATCGTAGCAATATAATACATTCGTTTTCTCAATATTTCTTCCTACCAAATAGTACATTTAATTTACACAATAAATTTATAAAACGCATATTCTCAAAAATGATTAAATTTTCCATTTTCATCACCTTGAAAACACAACGATCAAACGATCAAACGATCATGATAATAGATATCAATATACATATCCGCCTCTTTGATTCCCCGCGAAACTTCCATCCGTCAGTATATATACATGCGCATATACACCCATCATCCTATCTATAATTATTCTGCCAAAGCCTATAATACATATACACGCACAAAAGTCGCAAACATAGAAAATCGTGGTTAACGGCCTACCTATACGTATAGATATACATACACGGAAAAGTCCAAAGCCCAAAGCGAAGCCGTTTCACCAGGACGATCATTGCGAAAATTCAAAGCTGAGAAGGGGAGAGAGGGGGCAGAGTTAGGTATATGCCGGTGAAAACGGTCATTTTGCAATGAAACTAAGTACGTCCGCGATGAGCTACTACTGTATATTGCTACTGGACTCGCTCGAGAGAGCTTTGCTTTGACCGAAAGGGGGAAAGAAATAATAATAAAAAAGAATGAAGAGTTGCGTAAACTGAAGCGCATAAAATTCAAAGAGTGTGAGGGAAGAGAGAAAAAGAGGGCTTGTGAAGGTACAAATATATGGGAAAGGCTTAAAGAGTCGTCAAACGGAACGCTCTTATGGTATCTATATAATACCAAACGTCATCGACTTGTCTGCGTGTGTTTGTCTCCTACACGTATATATATTTGTGTAAATGTGTGTGTGTGTGTGTGTGTGTGTGTGTGTGTGTGTGTATGTGGCCAAGTCAACGCTCTAATTTACCCGGAAGCACGATGAAAGCGGCGCTGCCCCTTCCATCTACTTCTACCTGTACGCACACACACATACTACACTCTACTTTGGGTCGCGCTGGATTTTTAATGAGCAAGCACACATATAGACGCGCGCGCTGCTATCCGATGACCGTTCGTTAAATGAAGAGTTTCACTTGCTATACATTATACCTATACTATAGTGTGTGTGATATGGTTCAGAAGACCCTCTTTCCTCCTCCCACTCTACGGTGTGTATACATCAAGCGCAGCTTCGATCAAACTTTTTCATCCGGTTAATAAAAGACCTTTGCTGTTCGTATATGTATACTTATATTACAGGTTTTTTTTGTTACATGTTTGATTTGAGAATGGCCTCTTAGCTAAAGTCAACATTATTAGTTCTGTAACAAAAGTAAAAAAAAAAATTAAAGGAAATAGCTAAGCTCGTCGTGAAAGTTTGTTAGATATATAGGTGATGGTAACTATAGTTAGGCCTGGTGGTCAGAAAAAAAAAAAAAAATAGTTATGAAAGTTATAAGCGTCGATTTTGTTTCATAATGCGCACAACACGCCGCATTGCTCGCAATATTACTACATATATATCGCGCGATACAAATCTACTATATATATACCAATATACCTACTCAATTTTACAATATGTGTGTGTTTCACAGAATCGCCCTTTTGTTTTAACACGTGAACACACACACACACAAGTACGCATTCGATTACTGATTCGGAACGAATATAATTATGATTGTTCGGTGTTAGCTTATAATATGTGTGTGTGTGTGTGTGTGTGTGTGTGTGTGTGTGTGTGTGTGTGTGTGTGTGTGTGTGTGTGTGTATGTGTGTTCGAAAATCTTGTTACTGCGATCGATACACATTGAGAATTAAAGATTTCGATTTGCGCCAAGGCGTCGGTAATAATAAAGAGTTATATAAAGGAGTTTATGCGAACCAGGCTTCCTATTCATCTTTAAGTATGTGTGATATTTGTAGAACGTATACCGGTATATACGTATAGGCCTATACAAGTTTGAAGTTACCGAGCTTTCTAATTATTGATTTATCCGCGATGCCGGTATATGAACATATATATTTATGCATTGTAAAAAATGTAAATTTATTTCTTATACATATAGGCACGTGTGCACATGATTAGTGTAAAGTTTGCACTAATGATATAAAACATTGTAAAATATTACGAGACCTATTGAATAATTTCTCAGATTAGGAATTTTTGCATTTCATTTTCTCAATTCATAATCTTACTCATCAATATTACGACTTCTGATTCTATTTAATTATCTTAGAAAGAAAACGAAAAATTATATGATAGAATATGTCTGATTCATATACTACAATTAAATCCAATGTACCGAACTTACCAAAAAAACCATGTCAGTGATAATTAATTCTTCTGACACATTAAAACTCACATTTCACAAGACATAAAACATAATTCCAGAGAAACGCCAAAATTTTTTAACTCAAGACAGCCCATACGCACGCATAATACATCATCGTTATTATGTTTGCTCTTATATTCAAGTAAAAAATCGGAAACATATGTAACACACAAAGGAGCCAAGCCCGAAAGTTGTCCTTGACGACCTCGACATTCATACATATACCGTGTGTGTACATGTGAATCCAAAATATATAAAAGTGACATAAAAAAATTACGTATCTTAAGACACGTTGAGAGGAGGGCAGGTTGGCCTCCAGAAACTCATTTGCAATCTTAACGCGTACGTAGCAGCCTCCTCAAGAAAAAGAGAGAGAGAGAGACCTAAATAAAGCCAAGAATGACAGTATGTATGTATGTATGTATGTATGTGAGTTGAGTATGTGTATACATGTCTTCTTAGCCATAGTGTGATCGAGTCGGTGCTTATCGAGAATGAGGTGTGCGATTTAGCTCGCGCGTGAAAGTTTTGCACGTCGATGGGATGAGGAAGATAGATGCGCGAGTCTTGGAGACAAGCTGCTGTAAAAGCTGCTGCTGCTGCTGCTGTACTGTGTCTGAGAGGAAGATTAACGAGTGAGCTGCGTGAATTTGATTAGATGCATTTTTTGAGATAAAGTGATTGGCATTTGAATTTTTTTTTTGTGAATGGAAAGCTTATTGAGAAATAAGGGTAGTGTAATTTTGATGAAAAATTATATTTTATACTAGATGGAAGATAATTGTGTATATACCGTTGTTTTTTACTTTTTAAATTTTTTTTAAAGGTTATTAAGTATTTTAAAAATAAATTTAATTTTGGATTTAAAGAAAGAAATAAAAAAATAGTTATGAGAATAAAAATTGATTTTTACTATTACAACAATAATCACCACTAAAGTATATCTATTTTTTAAAGAAATTAAAATAATTGATGGAAATGAACTTTACTTAAGCAAATCTTTTTTAAATTTTAGACCTGATATATTAAAAATAATTGAAATTCATTGACTGCCACGGATGCGGGCATTGTGATGATGATCATCATCATGTATAATATATATGCGGGCATTCTTTCGTATATACCAAGGAACTTGTTTGACATTTTTTTTCTTCTTCTTTTTAGTAAAAAGCCTTGAAAAAAAATACGATTTGGTACCTTACGTAAGTTAGGTATTATAAATTGTTGTTATGTAATTTAAGTTTTCAAAAAAAAAAAAATCTTATTCAAAAATCTGTTTATGTTTTTAAAGATCATTAGCAGGTGATCTTTGCTTAAAACTTATTTGAATTTCTATTCAATATAGAGAATACGCTTAGAGTATCCATTAATTTTTTAAACATTCTCTTCCTCATTACTATAATGTATAAAAAAAATAAATGTAATAAACAATATTATTTCATAATTTGAAAAATCCAAGCTCTAGTAAAACTCCTTATTTGTCTCGCTGTTGTAAAAAAAGAAAAGGAGCTGCTTTACCCGCAATCGCCTTCGATGGTTTCGTTATTGGTAATATAGTTATATATATATATACTCGGGTTTGTCTCTAGATGGCAAAAGCGAATTGGAGTAATGATATTCGAGTCATTCAGCGTAAACTCGATATACACAAGCATCAGAGAACCACCCGTATAATATAAACCAACTTCTCAATGTCTTAGCCGTGACGTATATTTTAAGACCTGTGAGTAATCAAACATGTGATAATGAGACTTTTTTCTTTCTTTTTTTTTTCTCTCTCTCTTTTAAAAGATAATAACGATAAGATATCAAGAAATATCAAACATAATACTCTCACAAAGTTTTTATACTATAAAATTGTCATTTTTTTTAAAACCACTCTTATACGTATATAGCACGTAAAGTGAAAAAAAATAAAATTTTCATTTTCAAGATACACCTAGATATATTTCTTACATAAAAACAAATACACATCAAAACCATTTATTTAAAATATTTTCTTTATATACCTGTCAAACACGACTTCCACCTTGAGATATAAAATATAGGTATATACGTAATATATCAAATTTTTAAATCTCACACGAATGCATATCAATTATTTTCCACGAATTTTTCCCACATAAAACAATTTTAAACACATATAAATTCAAACGTTAAAATCGACAAAAATATATTACCTATATATAGGTGTACATTCAGTTGCAGTAGCCACATATAATATAGTATACAGTGTTAAACACACATAGATTGACCCAGTGATACATAAACATCCATAAACACTCATAGACAAAACCATAAAAAGTCCTTTATTCCCAACACTCACAAAGTAAAACCTTCTCTCTCTCTCTCATCTCTTTCATTTTCTCAAACAATCGAAACAGCAAAAAGCTCATACTGTATAGAATACACCAGGTACAGCGCAAGTAAACTACCTATATAACTGCAGAGGTCATATATATATATTTAAGGAGAGAATCGGCTTATCTTTCCGCGACTCCACCACAGTACACTTTCTCCACGACTTTGGTAGTAGGTATATAGTGTCGTTGTCGCGCGCATTGCCGTAATTCCCACGGAATCGTTTTTTTTTCAACCGCGTCCTCGACAACTTCTCTCTCTCTCTCTCTCTTTTTAACTGTATAATCGATCGAGAATATACATATACATACACTAAAAGCACGAACCTCTTCTTTCATCGATTACACAAATTTTCCTCCCTTCTATACTTATATCTATCCCAAATATTCGTCGCGACGCGTTCACGAGATATGCTACACGCGACAACTATATACAGCGTCAGATATAGAGAGGAAGGAAAGGAAAAAAAAAGGTAACTTCGATCGTCGTTCTAATCGCGGTGTCACATTTCACGCGGGTAAAGGGATCGGTATATGAGGATAGGAAAGAGAGAGAGAAAGAGATATAAGAACGAGTAGGTTCGCGCGGACGTAACCGTATAACCCAGAACCCCAGTCGCGAGCGTCAAATTTCCAAAGTCTCTCTCTCTCTCTCTCTCTTCCAACCTCGTTCTGAAATATATACCTATATTACAACCAGTCGCTTCGATTTTCAAGCGCGTGCGATTTGGAATATATAGATATAACGTATAAGGTATATCGCGATCGAATATATTATTGATTCTTCTCTTTATTCTTTCTTACTTATACCTGAGTATTAATATCTATATAGGTATTTTTTATTTTTTTTTTTAATTTGACTTTAATTTTTATTTTTAAGTATATTCAAGCAATCTTACGTATCTATATGTAATAGGTATTAATATCGTTTGTTATTACAATTATTTGAATGACAACAATGACTTCCTATATATAGGTATATAATTATACGCGTGTAGCCGTGTAGGTATATGTATATGTATGTGAATTATGTAATGAACAACTATAACTTGTATAAAACCTCGATGTTTGTTCGATGCTCCGGAACCCGTATAGCTTGCGTGGAAAATCGCACTTTGCTGGATTGGTTCTTCTATTTTTTTTTTTTTTTTTTTCTTTTTGACATGTCGTTTTGTTAGATATATGTTATGTAACTACATGTGTGTGAACTCATTGCGGATATACCTATATCAGACGACGAATGATCATTGAGGTTGATAATTTTTGGGATTACGTGTATATTATATATACTATTATGTGGTTATGTATTCCAAATGGTACACTGATCTTTTCGTTTTTTTTTTCTTAAATGATTTATATTTTTATTTCAATTATTCAAATATAAAATTGACTATTGTCACAGTGAAAAAAATAATTATAGTAAGTATCAAACATTAAGTATTACCAAGCTATCAAATCCTCATTTAATTCTTCTACAAAAGATAAAGTACAGTTCATCCTACTCCACAACATGATTAAAAAAAAATTGAATAGTAAACTGATCTGAGAAGCCTCATAACACACATTTACGCAAACACAGCAGCTCATAGAATCACTCTTTCAACGAAGACCATTAAAAAATCGTATACTTACAACAGCTTAAATCGGTCATCCAAACAATTACCGCAGTTGCGATAGGGACGGATATGCGGGACACATTTTGGTCTCTCTCCTCGCTCCCATTAGTTTCTCTGTCGTATTTTGCCAAACGCTTTAATGCAAATATCCGTTCATTCCATCTCTTCTCTCTCCCTATATAAATATATATAAATGCTTAAAGCACATACATCGAAAGAGAGAAGAATCCTCGATTGCGCTTTAAATTGGGCGCGGCTTCTCTTACTCTGAAAATCTGTGAGCTTTTCGATTTTATACATACATATATATCCACAGAGATTGAAGAAGAGTAAAAGGGTGGGGCCATTCATATACATACATACGTACATACACATATAAAATTGAACTGTGTATTGGTATACAAGCGACATATTACAGCCTCGGTGAGGGCGTCCGTCCTGCCGGAAACGGATGCGCGTTGCCACGCTTCGCTAAAGCTCAAGCTATAACTTCTCTCTCTCTCTCTCTCTCTCTCTCTCTCTCTCTCTTGGTACCTATTGTGAATAGTATATTGCGAGTATTTGTGTGTGCGCTCACAGAGAGTTGAGAGAGAGAACCTCGTCGCCTCTCTTGAATTATGTAATTACTCTACTCCGGGAAGAACTGCGACACGCACGTATATATCTCTCTCGATCTTTTTTTTTTTTAATGCTTTTCTTTTCTTTTCTTTTTTAATCTTTGTTTTTTAAAATAAAATTTTCTAGAGTATCTGTGTGTGCTTTTTTTTTATTTTTTAATTTGTTGATTGACGTGGAGGTCGGATTAATGTGCTGACTTATTGTTGTGGTGTATAGCTTTGTGGAAGTTGAAAAGTTTGATATATTATTGATGTATATATATATATATGTGCGCACGTGTGTGTATGTGACGTTCGAGTTTCTAGAGACGTTAATATCGGAGATTGCTGGTTGCCAGAACGTTTTCCGGGTCCTTGTCGTTGTCGTTTGTTTTTTTTTTCTTTAAAGAATAAAAAAATCGAACGACTATACAATGGGTTTCTGTCGAGGTTGTGGCTCCATTCAACTCGTAAATAGAGACTTACTATATATATACGCTTTGGATTAAAAAAGAAAAATACAGCATCCTGTGTTTGAATGAAAAAAAAATTTACAACTGCGCTGTAATCTCTTAATGTTACATCGAAATAAATGTTACGTGAGTTCCGATTTTACATTTTCACGTATATACTGTGCGAAAAATAAAATATATTTTAGAATCACAAAAAACAAATCCTATCTACAACTAACTTAATTATTTTTATAAATATCAACAAAAAAAACTTTGAATTCAAGTTCAACAAAATAAAATAAAAAAGAATTCTTTAATACTTACTACGTAACTCACACATAGCTCACGCGCAATAAATAGTCTAACTATATACACAAGCATTAAATAAAACAGTCGCTGAAAAAAAAAATCAGTAGTCAAGTCCGTAGTAGACATATAAACATTGGAGAACGATGCGTCGAAAGAGAAAGATAGAGAACAACGATGCGCTTCCTGCATCAAGAGCTACTGATATGTCGGTGCAATAAAAATAGCTCGTCACTTACACACGTACAACTTCCAACACACACACGCATACACATACTCTTACGAAACAAATAGGTGTATAGTTTATGAATCCAATTACGCGTCATGAAATCGCGAATATTCGAATATAGCAACTGCTGCTGCTGTTGATGGTTACACATTAAAAACAAAATACATCCAGAAACGCATTATTGAACTGCAGGTGCAAAAAGAAAGAAAGAAAGAAAAAAATTTATACACATAACATCAATGTAAGATTATGCAAGATACGACTATATACCAAGCCAGGAAAAATCATTGGAATGTCATTCCGTACAGCTCGAAACTTTCACTACTTACAATATCGACAAATCGTCATGTCACGAATACACATCTTTCCCTGAGTTTTTTTTTCTTCACGCTATGTAACATACATTTGTTCCATCACAAAATATAATTATTCAAATATAATCTTGTATTAAGATGATCGTAATGCATGCATATATACATGTATAAATTTAACTAATATGTATTATATATACTTACTATACGTATAGAGCAGCACAGAGCGTGAGAGCTTGACTTATAACGATGAGCTTGAGAGCACGTGCGACACGTGTACTATACACGGTAGTATATGTAGCAACAGCGTATAACGCAGGCTTCATCCTTATAGTGCATAATATATACATATAGATCGTTGGATGTGCCCTTTTGTATATTTACTAGTTGGCAGCGATTGTGCTAGGGATAAGTATAGATGCTGCTTAATTGCATACTGTGCGTGTGTATTGTGTAGTATACGTACTATGTGTTGCATGGTATAGATATGAGTGCATTGATGCTTGATTTGCATCTTGCGGCTGTACATATAGAGCTTAATTTGGTATAGGCGATTTTCTTTTTGGAAAATATGTGGTCATTCGATAAGACTATAGATATCTGGTTTTACTGTCTTTTTTTTTGTGTCAACGAGAAATTTTTTTTCTGTTTTTTTTTTTTTTAAGTTGGTAGATAAGCGGATTATTGGCTTTAAGATTGGTATCTACTTTAATTACTAATATGCCAATTAGTGTGTGCTTGAGCGAAGGGTTTCGATATCTTGGACTTGATAAAAACCTGGTATATATACATACATAGACATTTTGAAAGTTTTTCTCCTTGACATACACGCGGTATAATAAATTTACTTATGCTAAGAATTAAAAAAAAAAAAAAGGGGAAAAAAGGAATAAAAAATATGTTGATCGCGCTATCATTGCGCGATATAAGAAAGTTAAAGTGCATTTGGAATTCATAGAAGAGCTTGAGAAAGTACACACCATCTACATATATTCAAAGTAGATATAGTAGTAGTTGTTGTAGTTGTAGTAATAGTCGGACAACTTGATATATATATATATACATATTTGTGTGTATATTGAGATATACACTATAACTTTCTCACTATATTTTACAAGCTGCTTGCACTAAATTCGAAATTTAATTTTTTTTCGTGATAAATACATTTTTCCAGGTATTTATATAAAAATTGAGTTCAATTTAAAAAAGAAACATTTAAATGCAAAAAAAAAAAAAAATAAAATAAAAAAAAAGACTATATATAATCGTACATTATATTATTGCACCAACACTTTTTGCAACAGAATTCATATACTTATAAATATTGCGGTTCAGCTGCTGAGATAGCTCTTGCAACGTTATAGAACGAAAATAATAGCAGTAGCAACAGCAACTGCAACATTCTATTACTTCGCTGGCATTTAATAAAGAGCATCCACTGTACTTCTTTTCTTGCTATCTCAAAGAGAAATACTAAATTTTGTCAAGTATAAATGTCGGTAAAAATAATATCTATTCCCTCAGAATTCACAGGTGAAATGTCTATTCTTCCAGGTTGCACCGTTGATACTAAATTTTTCAAGCAGACTTATCATAAAAAGAGAGCAATGAGAATAGACAGTTACATCAATTACTCCCAGCTGTCTTTCTCTCTCTTTTTTTCTCTCTCCCTCTCTCTCTCTCTCTCTCTCAACTCATTCGAAACAGAGAATATAAGAAGCAAAAGAGCAAGAAAGAATATAAGAAAAAAAAAATCTTGTAACTTTCACTAAGCAACGGACTCGTACTGTCCCTCTTATACCTACTATCCATCTAACAGTAGTAAGATATTAAAAAAGAAAAAAAGAAGTATTTTCCAAGACAAAAAAAGGTCTCTTTTATATTGGCATATACTAAGGGAGACACAAGCAACCGGAAGTATACGCGAGGAAAAAAAAGAGGTAAGGAAAGGAAGCGTCAATGAATGTACACACAACGTAGTTGTATATAGCAAAGAGCAACGTTGGAATAGCAAATGCAGTGGTTAGTATAGCATAATATAACAACACGCATGCGTGTGTTACTTATGCCGCTGCAAAAGAGATATATGCGCGCGTATGGTGTGTATACTTATACATATATAAGCATTTAAGTTGAACGGCCTCCAGGGCCTTAACGATGATATGCTTGCAAGTATAACGCGTGTAGCCCCAGAGCTGCTCTTTCTGGTATGTATCTATAAGTACCTGAGTGTATGTGTGTGTATCGTATACTAAACCGGATTAGGAAGCCAATCGGGTAAAACGGGCCCTACTGCGTCTTATATAGGCCGGTTTTTTTTTTCGTTAAGTTGTTCAGGAGAAAGAAACTAGTGGCTTGTGGTAGATCAGGAAGGGCTTGAGGTGTGTGTGTTCTCCTCTTTGAAATACAATATATTAGGCTTGACTTTCTTTGAGAGGATCGATGTGCTCTGTAAAAGAGGAGTTTTGGGTTAGTGGTGACTTTTTCTTTTGTTAAGATTTGTTTCTGGGGGGAAATGGTTGGGGTAAGAAATGTTGTTTGTTTCAATGTTTCGTTTGAGGATTGATTGTATACTGATTTTGATATTGGTTTTTTATTTTATTTTTCTTTTTGTTTTTTTACATTTTACATTTTTAAGCTGAGTGTGGGATAGCTCAGTAAAAGGTCGTAAAGCTTCAATGAGATTCCAATGGCAATTTAAGAAAATTTTTTTTTTTTCGATGACCATGTAAATTTCACTTTCAGATACGGTCACTTTTCTACTCTGGTCAATTTGACGAATATATAAATGTATTGTGCGTACGGTGTATTATACATATATTGCATTTACGAATTTTTGACATTTAAATGTTGGCACGTTGGTAATCTAAAATTTATCCGAAAATAAAATTAAATTAATTTATATAGTACAATTATTTTGTAAAACTTTATTTCTTTCACGAAAATAAGCTCGAATTTATACTACTACAGTCATTGCAGTTCAAATGAAATTTGAGTAAATGAAATTGATGTAGTTTATTTCTCGTGTTTTTATTTAACGCTTATCTTGTTTATTACTTTGATATTGCAAGTAATCTAATTAGCATAGTTAATTGTACATAATAAATATTTTTCAAATTATTTACATTTTTAAACATTTGTTAGAAATTCATATGCATTGATATATATGCTGTATGCGGTAAATTAGTCGCTAATGTTATTACACACAATTTTTTAAACATCAAAATTAACTGTAAATGTTTGGCTTTAAAAAAATTTTTGAATTTATTTTTCACAGTTACTCATGTTACATAGGTACATTAGTATTGCAAATTAAATTTAATCGTCGACGAAAACTGTTATACACTGTTGGTATTTTAATTCATAAAATTAAAAAAACAAAAAAAAAAAAAAAAAAAAAAAAAAAAAAAAACAAAGGACAAAACGAAAAAATTAAAAAAAAAAAATATAACGTAAAAGAGATCGCTCAACAAGAAAGAAAGAAAAAAAAAAACATTAGAAAGAAATATACACACAAGTTCATCTCTGCGGTTTTCCTGATAATTAGCTGATTTTATCATTGATACATCCTGCTCTGTATAGTATATTTACGGACACACAATGAAACTAGGCAAAAGAAATAAAAAAAAAATAAAAAAAACAAAGTACAAAACGAAAAAATTAAAAAAAAAAAATATAACGTAAAAGAGATCGCTCAACAAGAAAGAAAGAAAAAAAAAAACATTAGAAAAGAAAAAAAGAATTCATGCAACCACATTTACTTGGAAGCTCAAGCGTATTCGTTTTATACGTACGCATACACACAAATATATATATATAACAAGCTTCGTCTGCGTGCTTGATACGAAAACTTGATAAGGCCTTTTATTATGGCTAAATAACCAGCTCTCGACTGTTGGGCATATACCCGTATATGTGTGAATGTGTGTGTGTATGTCTGTGTGCGTTATAAGAGACTATACACATGTATATCAGACCTAGGTATGCCTGGAGCAATAGCAGCAGCAGCAAAGCAGTTCTTTTGACCGTGAATGAAACAACCGTGCTCGCACTCGTGGACGCGTAGAGAGAAGGGAGGAAGAGGGGGGAGGGGAAGGAGAGGCTCTCGATACGCTCTAAAAAATTCGTACGGAGAGGTGAGTTGTACCGAGCGAGGCACCTATACACTATAGGTAGACTATACGTAGAAAGGAGTTAGGACTCTGCGTAACGTCATCTCACACATATATACATACACACATACTCATATATTTTTATGTGCAACACCCCAAATTACTGCTGTTGGCAATTCTAAAACCATGTTACCTTCCTTTTATCTTTTTTCTTTTTTTTTTTTTTTAACTGCACGACGAAAGAAATAGCTTTATTTCGCTAAAACGCATTATGTGTACTGTCTTGACTTCCTAAAATTTCATTAAAATGTTAAACTTTTCCGGAAAGTCTCTTCTCTACAAGTCAGAGTATACCTATACCTACCACAGTACCTCAGTAATACATATAGATATATATTTTTCGAAAGTCACGCTTTGCCTTGGAAAAGCGCTACTCTCTTTTTCTTTCTTAAATTCATAAAAGAGTACAGTACTTTTTTCTTCCTAACTTATTTTTTTTTTCTTTTTATTTTTTACTACTGTGACAGCTCGGTCACAGCTGTAGCTTAGGAGATTTACTTTAGTGTCGCCATTAGAAAAACAGATGTAAGTCATTTACTTTTTAAGCCTACATGTATATACTCGTGAATATGAGACTTTTCCAGTGTATTATATATACACATACTTATACCTATATATAACGTTTACACAGAGAGCTCTCACTTTCTCTCGATAAAATGTAGTTTATATGTATGTATGTATGTACATGTATATGAGTACATATAAATGTACATGTGTATATATAAAGTGTCTGCTCACTCGAGTTCCAAGATTATTTCAGAGTCAACAACCGACATCTCTCTCTCACACTCTCTTTCACTGCATTACTGCTCGTCGAACTGTGATTTAGTCAGTGTTCAGTAAGAAGAAAGAGAAAGAAGGGAATGGGAGGGGGGGGGATAAAACAAGCGATTTATATGATTAAGGTTGCTTGAAAAATACATACCGCAGTTGTAAACTTGTTCCTCTCGAGAATCATCAAGTTTATAAATAAGGATGGATGAGTGTAGGACTGAGTTGAAGTGAAAAATTAAAAAAAAAAAATCCGAGGGCGTGAACCTTTTATTTGACTCTGCTTACTGCAGCAATATTTAAAAAAAAAAATCGGTAGCCGGTATGATAATATATGTAGACTGGTATAAGTGCATACGTGTGTCCTC
This sequence comes from Leptomastidea abnormis, assembly GCA_030522805.1. NCBI lineage: Eukaryota > Metazoa > Arthropoda > Insecta > Hymenoptera > Encyrtidae > Leptomastidea > Leptomastidea abnormis. The sequence continues at coordinate 39,009 of JAPYZE010000537.1, forward strand.
GATTTCCATGTAATTATAAGTAATCACTTCGGTCCAAATGTAGTCATCTCGGTGAAATTTTTATTTATTTAAACTCCATATTATATATACATGCGTCTGTCTACCTGTATATGAATCTTTCAAAAGTGCAGACGATAAAACGAACCCGCCAGTCTCTCATATACTTTTATCATTTTGCTTTGGCTGTCGATAAAAGCTGCTCATTTTTTCCTATACACTTTTTGTATATATTTCTTTATTTTTCCTTTAACATAAGCTCATTCAAAGTTCGCATTATTTCAAGCAGGTTCGTGTCGTATAAGTTTTATGAAGCTCTTTGTCCTGAAGCCTCAACTTCTGGACTTTTTCATCGACAGCGCCGCGAAAGCGCGACGATTTATAAGACCAATTTTTCTCTTTTCTCTTCTCTTTTTGTTTCCTTCTCTCTTTTTCTATATATAATAATCCTTTCGGTTGCTTTCAGTGCTGTCCGCATACAGATTGTCGATACGATAAATGCAATTCCAGGGAAATTATGTGCCTGAGATATTATCATCGCGGCAGGCTATATACACTTACTTCTTCTTTTTTTTTAAACGTTTTTTTTTTTTTCGGAGGACTCGAGAGAGTGAAATGCGTAAAAGTCATCGTAATTTCGCGACGAGGTGGGCTTTAGTTAACGAAAAAATGAGGAGGGATGAAAAAGGGGGGAGGAGGGGGAGAAGGAAGATATTTATGAAAATTTATTGACTCGTTTACCGAAGGTATATAAAGTGTACAGGTTGTACATGGACGTTTAATATAAGTAGCAAATATACACACAGTGGCTGTCTCGCGTATACTTATATACTTGTACATTATGCTGCGCTACAAGGTTTCGTATACGTATATATATACTTTTTAGCCCGAGGCCTGAATATTCCCACACATCGGTATGTGGCAGTGTATATATGGAACCAGCTGCTGCTGCTGCTGTTGCTCTTGCACCTTACGTGCGACATCTGTTTACCAAAGAATTTACTTGGGATCTCAATATATATTTTTTTCTTTTTATTTCATCTTGTCATATTTGTTCGTTATCAATGGGTTTATCCTTTTTTTTTTATAATTTGTAACATTTATATTTTATTCTTGAATTACTTGAAATATCGTATACCGTTATATTGCGGTTTATTTTGTACTTTCAAAATATATTGCAAGACGCAATTTATTAAAAAAAAAAAGAAGAAGCAATCGAGAATTATAAAATTTAAATAAATTATAGTAATGTACGTAATTAATCAAATATTTTATTTAATAAGTTGTGAATTGCGAACGCGTATATAATAAGAATAAAGCAAAACGATTAATCCACAAAGTCGATTCTTTAAAAACCGGATTACATACACAACTTCAAAGAAAAGAAAATCATTTATATGAAACGACAAAAAAAAAATCAACCGAGCACAGTACATTTTATACACAACACAAAGAGAGTAACGACCTAATTTTCCCTTCAAACAACACCAACTTTCATCGTCCCTCAATCAGATCCCAAACAATTTTCTAAAATATCCTTTACACATCACCAAGATAATTGAAATCTGTCAGTATACATATATATATATATACATGTACATTCTCATTATATTCCAACTACAAACAATATCCATTCTCACCTCAAACAAAAATCATCTACAATTCACTCTCGCCTATCTTACATCTATTTTATACACGATACATCTCCCAAAAAAAGAAAAAAAAAATTTTCCGGATACTCGTCAACATGACACTCTCACATATACTACTTGTGAATTAACAAAGACGAATACAGATATAAGTATACATATATACATGTCATGACAACGTAGACGACAATTTCTTTTTCGCGAAAATTACTTTATGTGTGTGTACTAGACACGCGAATTTACGACTTGGCCGTTACAGAGGAAGAAAGTTTCTTAATTAGAAGTGTAAGAGTCTCTTTTGTGCTATAAGGATATATCAGCCCAAGAAGGTATATGGTGAAAATAATTTTTTTTTTTTTTGTTTAGTTTGGGCGTTAAAATTGGGAGTTTGTTTTGGGTTATATATTATAGGTGGAAAGTGTTTTGTAGAGTTACATGGCTATAAATATGATTCGCACGTGATGTGTAAGTGAGTTATTTTAGAGTATGCAATTAATAGAGACGTTAATAAATCTTGGATTTTTATATATAGGTATGCGAACTGGTATATCGTTGCAAATTGTTATAATTGTTTTTTGTTTTTATTAAATTTACATGTCCATTATTGATATTGTTTTTTTAAATGCGTGTAAGTAAATACCCAAATAATTAACTTCAAATCTTACCTGATTACATTTCAATATCAGTAAAATTAATATTATCAGACAGATCCGAGAAATTACAATCCCGTGATAAAAGTCACGTTCTCATCCAGCAGTATTATATTAACGCAGTACCTATATATATATTTCACGTACATGAAAAATTTCTTACTACGTCATCACCAAGTGAGAGATCGATGTATCAAGGTTCATCTTAACGTTTGAGGTGAAAGAGAAACCGGACTCTAAGAAAACACCTGCCGGGTAAAGGTATATGTCGATGTTGATCACTGAGAGAGATGATATCCAGCTGCAATGTATGACATATGCAGTTTAATTAAGCTTCTCTCTGCGGTCATTGTTTGAGTGTATCAGGCTGTTGTGGAGGTAAAGGGACTGATTGGTTCTTCATTTGTCTATTGGAGTTACACACGTGATTGATCATTATTTTGGGTTCGAATCATTTTCCATTCTTCATCTCCGTGATTACTATAAAGTATCATTTTTTTTTGTCTAATTTTTTTTGCTATAAAAGTAAATGCACTTGAGATTTACTTGGAGAATATACAGTTATAATTAGAACAGCTTCCTTATTGCATAGATGATATACTACCAGATTGATCATCATATGCCTAAGCTATTTCAATCTATTACTCGAGTATTAAATAGCTTTTAAAATCGTCTTATCAGATTATTTGTTTTTTTCTTTTTTTTTTTATCCATTTTCAAGGACAGAATAAAAGGCTCAAGATTTTGAATGTGGGCGTGGAAAGAGACGAGTTCCTTTAGCTTTGTGATAAGTAGGTATAGGAATGACTCTGAGTAAACACTTACTTTATCGGAATTTATTTTTTCAAGGTTAAGACTACACTGTACAAATAGAAATACGTTTATCTGTAACACTGATTAACATTTTTTATTCTTATCACTATATCTATACCTATAAGCCCTAACGGTTTTTTTTCTCATACAAATAATATACATAATTCTTATGAAATCTATCTTTTAAAATTTTGTTATTTATAACTTTAAGCAGTTTTTATGTACAAGCATGACAAAATTTTAACAACCTTATGTATTAATCAAACTTTTGTATAATATAAGCGTAATAAGTTTTTTAGTTCCATAATTAGCAAAGTCAAAAATTACGATCGCATGTTAGGATTTAATAAATCTCGGGAAAAAAAAAATCGTTATATCCAAACGCGATATTCTACAAATAGCACTGTTCCTCTATTTCTCTATCTTCTCTTTTTTCAATATCTTTACGATTTTTTATATAGCTATAATATTGTTTGCTCCTGATAATATTTATATCAATACAAAATCTTTTCTTTTTATTATAAATTTTAATTCTATTGATAGTCCTACATAAAAAATAAAAAATATAAAAATAAATAACAAACCAATCTCGATAAGCTTTCAAACAACAATAGTGTAGTCTGCATGACTAACTCCAATCCAATTCGTCCTCATTTTACCCTACATTCCAAAACTTTAATTCATCCACCTATAAACATTCTTCTTCGACCCCTAAATATATCTATATAATATATACTAAAATTATTATATCTATATATAGGTATACACACACACCTCACGTGTCTTACCCTCATAATCGAGTCTCAAACTATCTCAACAAACCCCTTCGTCTTTCTCTCTTTCTCTCTTTTTTGCATAGACATATCCAAGTAAAGTAAGTAAGTAAGTATATATGTATGTGTATGATGCGCAAGTACAGAATCGCATAAAACGAGAAGCGAAAAAGTAGGGATACTCCGTGAGAAACATACTTGCTCTCTTTCTCTCTCTCTCTCTCTCGCGGATATAGACATATATACCTATATTGTATATATTGTCGGCGGTTCTCTCCCTCTGCATGTATGTATGTATGTACATCATCATAAGTCGAGACAGAGTCGCGTCAGTAGTAGCAGTAATATAACAGCAGCTTGTATATATACCTATCCATTAACCTCCTGCCTTTTTTTTTGCATTGCATCGCGAATTATACACGTCGTCATTATACGCACTGCTGTTTTATATATACCGTCTCTTTCTCTTTCTCGTGTGTCTTTATTTTTTCTTACATGTTCTCAACCACACACTTGTCTGAAGGGAAACGGTTCGCTTTGAGAGCTTGATTTAATTTTTTTTCTTTTTCTTCTTTTTTTTTTTCTTTACATATTTGAGTTTATATGCTGTTGCTAAGGACTGATACACTTGCTTGTATAAAGCTATATGTTTCAAAGTGAAAAATTTTTGTAAGTCAGTGTTATAGTTTATTGTGACATATACGTATACTCAAAGTTTAAGTGTTTTCGAGTTGTGTTACCTACATGTGATTTTTTAAATTCTGATGGGAAACTGATTATTAGAAGTGATGATGTTATTCAATGATATCATGTATATGATCCTAAAAGTGCAATGAAAGCATTACAATATTTACCCTCGTTCTATAATCGCATAAAATGTATGTCGCTATGACAGTCTCTTTATACTTTTTATTCGCATTACATTAATTATAATGCTGCTGTGATATACTCTAAATTCATCGACGTTTAAGGTGAGTCAGATAAAATTAATTTGCTGTAACAGGATTTTTCTAATCTTACATCTTCCAATATTTTACCAAAATAAATTAATAACTGAACTAATTAGCTTTTTCCATATCACTTGTAATATATATGCTAACAAGGCTAATTATATTAACGAGTCTTAAAGAAAAGTTGTAGTATACCTTAAAGTAGAAACATCGAGCTAATAAGGCAAATTTACACGTGAAAAAATTATTTCGAGTATATAAAGATCCGGTTCAATTCCACTCGATTATACTCGATCTGAGGTCATCGATTAATCGGTATAACCAATTCTTCAAACCATCGAACAAACGAATATGTATATACAAAAAAAGAATATCCCATGAATTTCAGTCCTGTCTTCTCTTATATTTAAAATTCGATCGAAAAAGAAGAATATATAGGTACCTACAACAGTCGTGCATAATATAATCGCGCCTCGATGATCGAAAAATATATAAATCGAGTCAGTCTCTCTTTCTCTCTCTTTCGCTCTCGTGTCGCGAGATATATATCTTTCTTTTCTTGAGATTTGATTTATCGCTGCGTTTCCAAGCGATGATGTCTATGACTTAGCTTGGTGAGAGGAGATGTACCTATATAGTATAGGTATATACGGTGAGCTGAACGATATATTCATAGTATGTATGTATAATACCTTGTGCTTCGAATTGAAATCACCTCGATGCCAATGCTAGAGGGATATATAGACTTTGAGAAAAAAAAAAGAAAAAGAGAACTCCAAGGTTCACGCATTCCTATACTATCATGCCAAGTGAAATCTATTTTGCATTGGTTCTTGATCTTTTTTGTTGGCTATGATTTTTTTTTACTTTTTTTTTGTGTATGTACGTATGTATGTTGTTACTGCATTTTATTTGTTTCCTTCTTTTGAGACCTTTTTTTTTTATTGGTTGGTTTATAAGTAAATTATACATACTCTTTGTATTACATGTGACGATGTTTTTACTGAATTTTAATCATACATTGTATTTTTTATTTCTTAAATTTTTTATTGAAAATTCAACATATTTAAACTTTTTATTTTAATTTGTATAATATATTATTAAAATATAATTTTTCTGAATTAAAAAAATAAAATCACTCGATGAAAAAATTACAAACCTTGTTCTTAAAGAACAAACTTTATGAATCATATGCTTGCTTATTAAAAAATATTCAACACATTTTTATAAGAGACGCGTGCAATTAACGAGAAAAATGAATGAAGGGGGGGGGGGGGAAGAAGGGAGATCAATCGCGTGGAAAGATTGATCTCGAAGCGCAAATTAAGCGCTCAATTTTTATATATACATAGCGGTCAAGCGTTATTATGAATCATCGTGTACCACAGACTATATTATATGCAAGTCCATATAACAGCTTATTAAAAGCCAACCTTAACATTTGACAAGTAAATTGTTTTGCTCTATGTATTATATATACCTATATATCAAGCAATATATATAACCTTATAATAAATAGATAAACTTTATAAAAATTAACTATATATTCGACAATACATTAGACTATTAAAAGAGAAAAAAAAAATACTAACGTAGCATGACACAAAATTCCATTTCATCCTACTCGATTTATCCATCTCCCTCACTCTTGCATACATCGATATGTATAAGAGAGCCTGCACCCCTCGATCGTAATCGGTATAGATACCTATATACATCTATACCAAGCCTTGCCGGGAGCTGCAAGGCCGTCTACTATAGTTTTACTGAAATATCTATATACCTGCTTGTATAACGTGCATTTTATACGTGCGTATATTCTTTCAAACGAGAGGAAACTTCGAGAGAGAGAGAGAGAGAAAAAGATACGTCCTCGACCCTGCAGCTATGTGAGATGCGCTGCACATCTCTATAGATATTTATTATCTATCTTGCGATAGTATCGGAACAGACCGAAAATTCGGAGAAGACTTTTGGATATAGCATGTGGGCTAATGGTGATGTGTATAGTACTTTTTAGGAAAAAGTGATTTAGAATGATTGATTATATATAGAGAGATGCAACTATGTATATTTTATTAACAGATATATTTTATTAATATTACCGATTTTTCTTAAGTCTTAGCTTTGCGTTGCGTGAGTTGTTGCATTAGGGAGATAGTCTATTGGTCAAGTAAAGAATTACTGAATATTTCATGAGTATGGGCGATTTATCCTTTACTTTTTAATAAGGTATTTTCAAAATTATTATGTTTCATGTGGACCGTGAATTATTATTTTAAACTAGATCACAATGTTGATCCTGGTATAGACTAAAGTATATTTTCCATTTAACGATCGATATAATGTTCTATACTTGATAATTTAAAATTTGAATTGTTCTGTTGTTAGATTAATTTAAAAAAAAAATATAATCAACCCAAAAAATTAATCCGACCAATTAAATAATTTATTTTTATTAAGATTTATAAAAATTTAATTAAAATATAATATATTCGCATACACTAAATTGTATATATAATAGTATTTTTGCACGCATCATTACTATACGAAACATAATAAAGATATGGATACATCTAAAATATAATTTAGAGTAAGTATATAATGAATCCTTGAAGTTGTTGTCTACCGGATAGCGTCCTTATAACCTTGATACGGATCGATGAAATGTATGTTGGTTGTTTGATCGATGTTAAACTGTTTTCAGGACTCTCTTTCTTATACATTTATTTTTTTTTTTTTTAAAGTGGCTTCGTTTTCACTGCGGTATTTCGTGTATCACGAAAAGCCTCTTTTTAGTTTAAATTTTGTTACGAGTATATTCAGCGTACAAAAAAAGTAAAATAAATAACATCGTTTTAGTTTTATTAATCTAGCAATAACTTTTCTATTTTTTTTTTGTTTATTCTTTTTGATAAAACATTCCTATTTATATAAATCGTATAATTTATTTTCAAACGTGTCTTCTCATTTAAAATGTATAAAAACTCATATTATACTGCGGAAAAATTTATTTACAAAATAAAAAAGGATTAATAAACCATCGCAAAAAAAATATATTTATTTCTTCAATAATTCAAACAAACATCTCAATAATTTTAACTTAAACCCAATACCACCTAAAAAAACCTGTCTCTCTTAGCATTTAAAATAATCCTAAACAAAATCAATTGAATCAATTTATAAAACACGAGGTCGTCTCACTAAAAACCATCACTTGCAAACTACTCCACTTCACTTTTTTTTTCTCCCTTCTCGATCGTTAATCAATGCAACGCGTTCAAGCACATAATGTACGCGCAAGCAAGGAGAGAGAGCACACATACATTTATTGCCGTTGGTGTACATTCCTCGCATATATATACAGCTAATATAACGGAGCGCATTTTCGAGCGTATACTTATATATACAGAGACTCTCTTTCTCGCGTGCGTTTATACTGTATGCTCTTTTATTTTTACAACCACCCATACTTGCACCCATACCTATCCAACTGACTCTGTATATTTTCTATATATGCGAATATAACTCCTCTTCACTGCATCTCAAGAAAAGATACTGAAACACACAAATACTTTTTTTGGAATTAATTTAATGCACCGAAGAACGTCCAACGGTATTGCACAATCTCATGAAGAAAATACATACTTATAGGTATATGTACACTTAGTTATACGTATAAAACATAGTGCTAATTAAAGTATAGCCTTTTCCAATGTATAATGCGAATATACACAACGAATTCGATCTAAACCACACCTTATACTCTTTATTTTCATCTATTCACGATTATCTGTTTTTTACTTCAATCTGTGACAAAATCGTGTGATTTGGTATTACATATAATAGAACATAATGATGTAGGATACCAGAGAAGAAGAGAGAGAATCTCTTCAGCGTTAATAAGCTAATTAATCAACATCATCACGATGCATTCCTTAAGAAACCGCGAATGATAGAAAAAAAGAGAGCCTCGCTTAGCAACTGCTGTGCTTATATACACTTGGTTTTTGCTACTATAGCTCATAATACACTTACTTTATATATATATATA
>JAPYZE010000538.1:0-37187 GCA_030522805.1 Leptomastidea abnormis
TTACAATTGAATTTAAGCTTGTACAGTTTTAAAATGGCTTTTTTAATGAGGTGGTCAATATTTGGTAGGTGGTCAATAACCGGGCAGTTTACCCTACACGCGGTCAATTAATTTTAACGAGCGCACTATCCACAACATATCCCAAAACATATTATACCATCTCCAATAATCTCATACACATGTCACATACTAGGACTATATTTCTATCTATAAATCCATCTATGTACCAAAAAAATATATATATCCTATCATTGTTTCGGACCAGTCAAGCAAAACTGGATCATTGGATTTTAACACCAATCTTTTATAACGGAACTAACACTGATAGTTATTGCAATTCATGTTTACACATATCAAAATCAATCGAGCGTATACGCACTGAGTATATCTAAAGACGCTGCAGTTAACTCTACGCAGATTACTAGCATATAACGAGCAACTATAGTCCATACCCTTTGGCAGATATGTTAAGGATAAGAGAGAGAGATAGAGCCTATAGCTCTCTCTCAAGCATTTATCATTTATCGCGTGATCGAGCTTAACTACAGGAGAACACCTTCTAGATTAATTGGAGGAGTCCCCGAGAGGCAAGGATCTACTTGAAGCCTCCTTGGTTAGTATGTAGGTACATGTACTATATAATGTACTTTGGTATATGAACAGTCGATATTGGAATGTTGGATGCTGGAGGGTATTTTGAAGGAGGAGAATATAGAGGTCAACACCATTTGGTAAATGCGTAGATGAAGATTATAAGGGATACGTGGGTTTGGAAATGTTTTATTGTCTGCGTACACGACTTTAAGTACTTTAATTGAGGATTGTATGTTAGGAGATAGTGGAAAGGGTTGAGAGCTTGATTATCAGAGACGTGGGTTTAATTTAATTGGTGTTCAAAAGACGGATTTTATTACTACTGGGTAGGGATGAAATAACGATCAAGATTTATTGTCATAAAGAAGTAATGTTATTTTTTTTGACAAATTTATTTTGATAATTTAAATGTATGTGATAAATTTAAACAAGAGTAATAGTATAACATGTACTTACTTGAAAGATTACATGCTCGGCCTTTTTTCGTATGCAAAAGTTTAATCGGGTCTTTTCCATCTATCGAGAACAAGGATCAGTAGCAGCAGTCAGAGCTTGCAAGCTTCTGAGGAGGAGGAGACAAAGGGTTTGGCGAAAAAGAAGTCTGATAGGTAGAAAAGAGATGAGAGTAAAAGGAAAATGGAACCCTAGTCGGTTTTCCTAGAAGCTCGACATCCAATTTTTCGTGGGAATTCTCGAAAGCTTTAAGCTCCCTTGCGTGCTATACCAGAATCTTCTTTCTTCTTTCTTCTTATTCTTCTTTCTTCTTCTGTGCGAAATCGTTTCCTTCGGTCGAGTTTTGTCGTTGGAATTTTAAATGCTTTCATGAATAAAAATCTTCAGGCTTTTTTCGATCTAGAGGATGGCAGCAGTTGGAAAAGTGTGTGATGGAAGTGAGTTAAGATTGACAGAAGGGTAGAAGAGCAAAAAGTAAAATGAAACGCCGAATGCCTACCAAAAAGCAAAATTTTTCCCTTGAGATTTTCTCGTTTTCTCAGTTTTTCTTTCTCTATCGTACTTTTACTTTCTTGAGATATTTTTGAAAATGCGATTGTGAATCGTAGATGTATATCGAATTTTTGAGTGAACAACAGTTCAATTGAATTATATATGAGGCGCTGACAAAATTTTGTTTTTTGAATAAATATTTGTGATTTGCGTATCGATCAAAAATCTTTTTTTTTTCAAGAAAAATCTCTGTACTATGAGTACAATATAAATTTTAAAATTTACTAGAAAAATCGTAATCATAATAAAATAATAAACAAAGAATACATTAAAATTGCAAACTTTAACCAAAACATCGCTAAAAGAATGACAGATCTAAAAAAAAGGTTAAAAAAAAAATTCGCAAGCTCGAGAGCCATACAGAAAAGCAATTTAAAACAAAAGCTCAAGCTCTCGCAATCCTAGCAATAATAGAAGGATAGTGGCGAAGAAGAGCTTGCGCTCGCGCGCGCGCGAGGGAGAGTAAGCGGTGCGAAAATTACTGGAGCTTGAGCGTAGCAACTGCGCATCGAGACGAAGAGAATTCGAATGGAAAGTCTAGAGTGAGAGAGAGAAAGAGGGATCTCTCCTTCTTCCTCTTCCTTCATCTTCTCTTCCTCCTCTCACCTTGCAAGCTCAACCAACGATAATCTATGCCGCTCTACCAAAAGCGCGTTCAACTTGGCAATTGGACTGCCAGGATATAATGGCTCGCATCGCTGAGGTGTGCTATTACGGAAACTGCTTTTGGAATAAATCGCACCCGCAGCTTTTGTGTGTGTGAATGTAAAAAAAAGGAGACGTACTAAACGAAATTTGTACGAGAATTTCCGGATTTTTTTCTTTGTTCTTTTTGGAAGACCAGAGCTTTTTAGCACTATTGCTTTGCATTCTTTAATTACTTTTTTGGATTTTTTACTTATCATAAAAGATTTTTTTATTATTATAAAATTAGAGTTTAATATTCCATAAACAAAAAGTGAAAAAATAAAAATAAGAAAAAGAATGCAAATTAAAAAATCGTTAACAGAGCGTTGAATAATTTCTTGTTAAATCGGTCTTACGCTTCTTTAATTCCTTTGAAATCCGCTCGACGTCCAGAAAAAAAAGAAAGAAAAAAAAGGAGAACATTGCACTTCTTTACAGAGCTACATTTTTGAACCTTCGTTGACAATCTCATCCCCTTTGAATAATTTAGTCTGAGGCTTTCGAAAATGGGAGAATCAACAAAATGAAGATAATTGTAGTAGTCGGTAGTTGGACACTGAAAGAATCGCGTAACGAGTTGTAATTGTAAAAAGACTCTCTCTAGATTTATATTTATAAGTGTTAAAATCTGAATAAAACATTTCTCAGCTCAAATAATTTTTTTATACACTAAAGAAAATTTGCGTTTATTGTTCAAAAAAATTATTTATTGTAAAACAAATCATCTGTTTATCAACACAAACATCTTCGGTATCTACTCCATAACTTTTCGTATATTCTTTTTTTTTCTATTTTGAAATCCTCACGAGATTTAGTCTCTCAGGATCATTCCTTCAGTTTGTTTCACTTTTATTAGCTTGGCGACAATAACCCAACTGGAAATGAACCACTCACACTTGACATATCGATGTAGATACTATGAGACTCGTACATATCTATGTATATACCTATATACAAGTTGTATACCTAAGGGAAATAAAGCTGGCACGCATACTCGCGGTTCCCGACCGATAATGTAATTGCATATGTGGTTATAGAGGTATTGTCTGCAATTTGAATAAGTAATACGTATACTATTGCAGTCCTATTATTTTTTTTTGTTTTTCTTTTTATTTGTGGGTGTTTAGAACCTGTATTAGACTTAACTTGGTTAACAGTTAAATAATATTGAAACCAATATTTCAAATTTTAAAATCAGTAAAATAATTGTATAATTAAAAAATTATGCATTGATAAGAGTAAGATCATTAAAAGAAGTCGTTAATTAAAGAAATTATCGATAAGTTGCCAAGAAAGAGAAATATATCAGGTAAGAAAAGAGAGAAAGATAGAAATAGTAGAGAAAAACTTGGCATGATTCAGAAGAGACTTCACGTTAACGAGAGGCATTTTACGTTACAGAGAGAAATAGAAGTGAAAGAGAGAGAGAGAGAGAGAGAGAGAGAGATAGAGAGCGAACTGTAGGTATATATGTGTATATAGTTGGGTGGGAAAGGGGTTTGCAAGGAGAAGGTATATATACCGAGGGAATAGATCCGGGATGGTGATAACGGCGGAAATTGCCGACGGCACCGATCGCCGATAAGACTTGCCGGTTTCTGGAGACTCACTCCTACCCCCCACCTATACCCCTACTCTCACATATTTACATTTACCAATATGCATATATAATGCTTGTATAGAGATACACATGTATAGAAATATGCTAAATTTCACATTTCTCTATTTTTATAGTTTTTTTTGTTCGTATTTGACGTACACAGTAGTTGTTAATGTCGTTCTACTTCTTCTAAACTTGTGTACAGTGTGTCTGGAAATTTCATATGTGTCTGAAGAATATTTGCACTAGACTTGCTTATCTAAAATTATGCAGTTCTAGCTGATTGTTTGGGTATATTTTAAACTCAAACATAATTAGTTTTTTTTTTTTTCTTAATTGGTGAGTAAAGTTAAAGATTATTTGTTGTTATGGATACTTGGTTAAAATGGAACTGCGCGTAAAATATATAGGTTGTAAATAAAAATGAAATGGAGAGGGAAAAATAACTTGATAATTGAGAATTTATTTGTTAGAAATGATTATTAGCATCCATTACGAAAAGTATTGGCAGAAGTTCAAGAGAAAATTTGAAGGGATAATATGTATATTTTGTAACTGTACTTCCTTTATTTGTTCTGCATACAAATTGTTTCCTTTAGTTAAAATTGTTTTTCATGAATAAATAAATATTTCAAATATTATTTTAACTATTAAATCGCGTGTTTGGTTTTGTGTTAAAATTTTAACGGCATCAAAATTCCATTAAAAGTTCAATTTTTATAAAATACATTATTAATGTAGTTTTATGTACACTTTCTACTTTTGAAAAAAAAAATTTTGAATTTTAAAGAAATAATCAATAACTTGTGATTTTAATATAAATTTTATAATAAGAAATAAAATAAATGTTTTCGCTAACACTTTTCTCTTTTTCTTTAAATTTTTTCTGATTATTCACTTTTTCCGCTGACTTTCTTGCTATCCTCTTTTCATTCAGTGCAGCCGCGAATAACGACTGGACTTCAAGTATACGCCAACGTTAGAGCTTGGCATTTCCATAGAAATTGTTCTTAAAATGGTCGAATTTCTACTCTTTTATTTACATTATACGTCCTGAGGGATAAAGCGAGAAAACTTATTCGAACACACACTTGCACACACACACACACGTATACATACACATGAGAGTTTACCTTGTCTTTTTTCGTTGCATCTTGTGATCTACCTTTCATTTATTTTTTTTTCTATCTTTTTGAATACTGTATAATCAGCTAATTTACATAAATATAAACATTTTATCTGATTGTAAAATTCATTTTAAAAAAATTGTTGTTGATATATCGATTAAATTTTGTCTTACAATTTTTTTCCTATAAAAAAAAAAAGAAAATATTATAGAAATAAAGAAAAGCCAAGAAAGTGGAAGAAAAAGCTAAAAACTTTCTAATAATTGCAAATAGAACTTTAGACGGGCTCTCAGGGAATCGTTCGGTTAATTTGTGAAGGTCGTAAACACGAAGGATAAATTGTTAAAACTTCTACGGTAACGGGTAAGTTCGATTTCGCGTTAGGTACACCGATAACAAAAGAGGGTACTTTCTACTTATTGAACTAAGATAATTTGATTGCCTCAATTTTATTTACGATTTTTTTCTTTCAAAACCATTTCTTTTTTTTTTTTTTAATTTTGTTTATTATTCTATTATTTTATAGATATATTTACTTATTCGTTAAATCAGAGTGACAGTAAAGTTCTTCTTCATCTCATTATAAGTTCTTTATAATCTAATATTCGAAATATTATTATGAGATTAAGATGTAAGAGCTTGCTTAAGTTTCTTCTCTCTAGTCTTGCTATTATGTCAGTTTAAAAATTCTAACGCAATCCAAACTTTAAAAACCCTTGGTACCTTCCAAGACGTAGTACTGTAGCACTTTTAATGTTACCATACTTTCTTATCAAAATGAAAATGAAAAAATTTTTTGAGACAAATAACATATTATCCTAAGAAATCTTATAAAAATTAAATAAAATTAATTTCAAAAATTATACGTAATAAAAAATAAAAAAATTCTTATCATCGTAAATAACAAACATCAAACAAACAATCCACACTCTATCACTTTTAAAAATAAAAAAACTAAAACATCTTTACGACAGCCAATGGTCCATCTCGTCCACCAAAAATTCAGTCTCATCCCAACTACAGTTCGCTCACTCCATCCGTTGAAGCAGCGATCCAAGCTAGCGTCAGGTCACCCAGCCAGCAACGTACCGGTACCAAGCTCGCGCGCATAAAACGTACCCCCACTGTCCGTAATCCAGCCCGAGACGGCTTTCCGTCAAACGAAGCTCCTGCGCTCGTTCCTCTCCAGTTACGTGACGGACGAGCGGTCGAAACAGGAGAGGTGGAAGGAAGAGAAGAGAGTATTAAGCTTCGGGTTCAGCTAACGGGGAGAGCAAGGGAGAGACAGGGTGGCAGTAGTAAAGATCAAGATACCGTCAGCCGATGGTGGCTATGTGTCCGTGTGCGTGTATTAGAACGGCAGCTGGTGGGATAGAGTAAGAGAGAGAGAAGAAGAGCGCAAGCGCATCACGTTCAGAGTAAGAGAGCGTGGTTTTGACGTTGGATTAGTGTGTATCTGTGTGTGTGTGTGCGGGGTCGGCGTGGATTGAGCAGATTAATGCTGCGGAAGGCCACCACCGATGCCTTGGCCGACTGGATTAGCTTCAACCTGGGGATATAGGTGTATATATAAGCGGCGATTGATTCCCCTACGTTTTCGTCGTGTGAGATTGAAAATTAAATGGGATTTGTATATGCGTTTGGGATTTTAGTTTAATATATACCTATTTTGTGTGTTAAATAAATTTAAACAAAAATTTCCTTTTTTAATTATTCAATTTATTTTGTGTTTACATTGATGTTAAAGAGTTAATGTTAGCATTAAATTATATTGTAATTGGATAAGCCCTTGATTATAAATTGTTGACCAACGTAAATTTAGTAAATTGCTTTTATTAAATTTAATTAAAAATCATAAATCTTACGTAAATTAATATGTTATTTTTAACGTTGCAATTGATATAAATTAAAATGTTAAAAATTATGGATAACAAATGTCATCTGTACAGTTGTGTAAATTTATAAATTGTTACGTAATTCAAGAAGTTCATTAACAATAAATTCACTCTTTATTCGTACATTTGGAAAAAAATTTGTATTACATTTAAAATGTTACAACACAATTTTTACCTTGATTTAACACACTTTCCAGAAACGCATTCACTACCAGCTTTACACCTTACAAATCTACATGCAGTTGGATTATTTTCAGTACTAGGATTGATCGGTGTTGCAGGAGTAGTCAAAGATTGTTCCATAGGAGTACTCGTACAAGATATAGCCTCGTTAGTGATCGCTTGATACATTTTAGAGCTTGGTTCAGTTTGATAATTACTTGTTGGTTTATGTGTCGATGTTGTCTTTGGACTTCCGCTTGATTTTTTCCACATGCTCCACATATTCCAATTTTTTTTTACACATTTACCATCGACACATTTTTTACCAAAACCACAATGTACGTTGGCACAGCCATCGTTATTATTACTGTAAATCTGAATCTGTACAGTTAGAGATTGACAGTTGCCTTCGATACAGATCTGATCGGAATTGCAAGTTACATTAGCACAGGATGACTTGCTTGATAACTCTATTAGTAATCCTTCATTAGCTAAAACTTGATAGATGATGGATAATACAAAAGCGATGAAGTACGGTAGGATCTTCATTTTTCTTTAAAGTTATTTTTCCTTCTACGGTATGTTTTTTCGTACAGCAAGACTGATTCTTATACCGACTAATGAAGATTAAAGTGATAAATAAATATTTACTCAAATTCAATGATGTTTTAATTTCCTTCTTTTTCTTTTTAATGATTTTATAGCTAAAAAATAATAAGTGCTTGAGGTAAGTGGATTTTAATTTTTATTTTATTATTGTCAAACAAAAATCATTTTTTTTTTATTACATTGATCGTCGTATGTGTAGCTAATACAATGAATGGTATCATTAAACATAATTATTAGGCGTTCCATTAAAAGTTACAAACTTAATTATTTTTTTCATAAATAAATACATTTTTTTAAATTAGATAACAAATTCATATAACAATATTTTATTTACTTTTTATTATTTACTGTTGCTGAGCATTATAAATTCCTCCTGATACATTATCACCATAACCGCCATTATTTCCATTGTAACCATTATTATTTCCATTGTACGATCCATCATTACCATTGTATGATCCACCATTACCATTGTACGATCCACCATTATTATTATTATCATTATTATCAACACACAATCCTTTAACACATTCCTGTCCACTTTTGCATCTTACAAAACGACAAGATTCATGATTGGCTCCAATCTGATTACGATTAGGTTTCTGTCCACGTCCTGGAAGTTTCCAGTAATCAAATAAATGTTTCAACACACATTTTCCTTTTTTACACTTTTTGTGAGGTGGACAATTTACGTTGGAACAATCTTGTGGCTGAGATGATGGTACACACGAACCAGGTTCGATGCAGACTGAATTTGGACCGCAATTGATGGTTGCACAAGCTGATTCTAGCTTTGGTGGTGGATTGTAATCTTCGGCGTAGACAAACGCCTTGTAGGTTATTGTGATTGCGAGAAGGTATACGAAAACCTTCATTTTTTTTGGTTGAAGTTTGTTATTGTCTCCTGAGTTATTGCCTGATTTGACTCAGGTTTATATGATTTGTTGAAGGACGAATTTTTTTGTGATGCAAATATTTAATTTTGTTTATTGATATTTTATCTACCGTATCAGTATTTTTGGAAGAATATATTCATTGATTATTAAATATTCTTGATTGGTAATAAAAAAAAATCGTGTATTAATTAAGTGTACTGATTAAATTCATATTAATCATTAATTTAAAAATGATCTTCTTAATGTTCAATTATTTAAAAATCGACAAATTAATAAACAAAATGTTGTTTTTCAAATTTTTAAATTTATTTTCAATCCTAAAATTTACATTATCATCTATACAATTAAACTATTAATATTATCTAAAATTGTAGACTATTTGATCTAAAACATAAAGAGAACTACAATATTAATTTTTTTTACCATGTTCAGCATTAGAATTAATATTCGTTAAAGTCCCTCTGGTAGTTTTACCTTTATTACTATCATCATCAGTAGTCAAAGTCTTAGCAGCAGTACCATTTCCTTTCAAAGCATTTTTCAATCCAAACGTATATTCAACGCAATAACCATCAACGCACTCTGTACCTTCTTTGCATTTTAAATATTGACATGACATTGGATCACGTTCGGTATTAACAGGTGGTGTAACATTTTCATAGCATTCGCCATCGATACACTCACTACCTTCGTGACATCTTACAAATCTACATGCAGCTGGATTATGATCGGTACTAGCATTCATTGTCACCTTAGTTTTACCGGTAGTTTTTCTTGTTCTTCTTTTAGTAGTAGTCTTTTTAGTCGAAACTTTTTTTGTACTTTTTTTGGTAGTACTTCTTCTAGTAGTCGTTCTTCCATTATTGCTACTGGAAAGATTCAAAGCTTCAGGACAGCCATCGCCAACACATTCGATGCTACTGATGCTATCTTTTGTTGTATCTATGGATGTACTTGCATCATCTTGATCAGACGAGTCATCATTACAAAGGCCGTTCAGACATGAATACGCATATTCATATTGTTGTTGATAAATATAGGGCTCACCTAATAATCCAAGGTTTGATGTATCTTGATTTAAATCATCTTGAGAAATTTCACGTTTGTTCAAGCGATGGAAATCAACTCTTGCACAAGCACCAGGTTCAACGCAGACAAAGCCAGCATTGCAACGTACTCTTGAACAACCTGGAGGCTGCTTAACTGGAGTTACACATTTACCAGGTTCAACACAGATTTTACCACCTTTGCAACGAACTGTTGCACAGGTAGGCACATTTTCAATTACGTTCTCGTAAACTTCGTATGCTGAGATTAAAGTCTGATAAAATGCCGAGATGGCTATGAAACTTAAGAGGAGCTTCATTTCTTTTGTCTGAGATGTATTTTCGAACAATGAATTTTATTGATCAGCTTCTTGAGATTTAAGATACCGTTGTGAGACGTTTATATCTGTTTTGAAGGTTAAATTGATAATGACGATGTTTGTTTTTATTTCTTTTAATGAAGTTTTATTATTGGCTTCGGGATTTTTTTGGAGGAATTATTTTTGGTCTAATATTTTTTTTTTTTATATATTCATTCGAATAAATATGAAACTGGTTTTTTTGTCTGTAATTTATCTTTTTCCTTGTTTATTCTTTTTAAATTTAGATTTATATTATCGACAATGTTTTGCTATTATTAATCAATTTGGAATTAATCCATTGCATAATCTATTTCTTGATTATTATTTTTAAATAGCAATATATTTTTATAAAAATAATTGATTAAATTATAAACTAATTAATTGAAAAATAAAATTTTAATCTTTGTCTCTAATAATATTTAATAATTTTAATTATTTCTTTATAGTAGGTGAGGAAAAATTCCGTTATTTATTTAAAAAATTTTAAATCACTTACGAACAAGTGTCATTTTTCTTATTTTCTTAATATTTTATCGACAATAATTTTAATTGTCTGGAAAAGTGTCAATCATATCAGCACAATTGAACCAATACACATTGATTATGTAATTACATTTGTACAAACAGTGTTGTAATATCAAAAAAAAAGAAGATAAATTCACGGATTAAATCGTTAAAATTATTGATCACTTTTATTTTATTTTATATAAATTAAGAATAAGTTTTAGTGACATATTTTATTTTCACATTCTAAAAACACACGCACACTAATTTTTTTCTTTTTCTATTAACACATTACCTTTAACAAAATAATTTAATATGAAACAGTATCGATTGTTCTCGCGCACCGACTACATCTCTTTTAAATGATTAAAGCAACTATATGTTTGCTCTGACATTTAAGGAAATGATGCATCACACATCCGGTTGATTCTATTTATGCATCGCTAGATACTTATAATGGCAATGACATACATTCTATTAGCAATTCTATAAATATATATATTGTGTTATGAAACATCTGATTAACTTTTTATCCAGCAATACTGTTATTATTTACATATAAGAAAAACTGTTAACTATGAATGGTTAAGATAAATAAAACAAAAAATTATTTAATTTATTTTTTATTTAATATAAGAGTATAGTACAATTTATACATAAGATAATATTTGGAATTGTTACTAATACAATAAATTTGAAAAATGAAAGATTTTCATATCTCAGAATGTATCTTTTTTAAGAGTTCGTACTGTCATTCATCACATCTTCATTTCTGCAAAAAAAATTTTAATATTTTAATTAAATTTAAAAAAAAATAATAATTTCTGCAAAACTTGTCATCAATTTAAAATAAATTCATAAAAAAATAAAATAATACTTACTTCAAATTTTCAGTCGTATATTCTTCTCTCATGTCGCAAAATCATCACATTCTTATCCTTACGTCTCAATGGGTTCAGCCGCTGTTGCACGAGTTACAGTTCCACCCTTAATGGCACTAATTACCGTATTAGGAAGACAAATGCCATAAACACATGTGGTATCATTGCTACATAATACAAAACGACACAAATTTTGTGGATGTATTAAAGTACCGTTGCCTGAAGCAAATGGTGGATATTTATTATTCGCTGTTGAATTTGTTGCCGATCCAATGTTTGGGAAATTAGCTCCAGGATTCCATTTTCCAATAGTTGGTGGATTACCAGGTACTCCATTATTCGTTGAATTAGCTGGACCAGGATTAAAACCTGGTATCTTTGGTACTTTTGGATGTTTGGGAAAGCAATAGCCAGGCTCGAAACATATGCTATCATCTGTACAGTCAATTATAGAACAACCACTGCTAGGCTGAGGTCTGGTTGGTGGTGCTGGTCGTCGTGTTGGTATGCACAAATTTGGACCAACACATAATGGTCCTACTGTAGTTGTAGTTGTAGTTTTTACTGTTGGTAATACTGGTGGTGATGGTCTGTAAAATCCAGGAAATTTATAAGCCAAAGATCGATTGAATAACACGATGGTAAGGAAACACAAGGTTAACTTCATTTTTTTTTTATTTTAATTTAATTTTTAAGTGATGTCGTGTCGCGTGAGCTTATTTGTTTTTCGCATAGGCTCACGCGATCGTTTATATCTCGTGCTTAAAGATCGGATTAATTAAAGTAAACAATTTAGGTTTTTTTAAATATTATTTCAATTTTTTTAAACTCCGGAAATGTTAAAAAAAATATTGTGCAATTTACAGATATTTTCTTGTTCATTTGTCACCGTGAATTTCATTCTTTTAATTAATATTTTTTCAAACGATTAATTTTTTTTTTTTATTTCATATAAATTAATCATTAGAATCTAAACGATATACATATCTTTTGTTTCCATAGCCTATCACATCTATGATGGGTAATACCTTGAGATGCCACTCAAGTCGTAATTTTTTGTATTTACCGAATATATATTATTCGACACGTGTCTACACTTTATTCTATGAAACACATAAGAGGACACGCATTACTTTGATGTTTTATGTTGGCAGTCATATCCCGCATAAGTGAACTTGCTCGTTTTTTTTGGTAAAATAAAACGTGACTCTAACATTTTTCTTGTGCGCGAGCGAGCGTGACCAATTCGTTGATGGCGTTTTGTAATAAAGTTTAAGTGAAGAATCGTAGATGTACAAGAGATTTTTTTTTTCTTTTATTTTTGACGACGAATTTTATTTGTTGAGATAAATATATCATTTTTCGAAAAAAGCTGTTTTGTTAATATATTTTTTTTATTTTATAAATTGTGGGGGTAAGGAAAATATTATTTTTGTATAAATACATTTACGTTTGTAAAAAATTAAATGAAACTAGTGTGAGAAATATGAATAAAAATAAGAATTCATTTTTATTCCTCTAAAATCAGTCGTTTTTTATCAATGAATTACAAAGGTTAAGCAAATAAAAATTAAAATTAATCAGGCTAAAATATGAATTATCGAAATTCAATAAAAACAATAATAATAAAATGTTGATGCTCTGTACAATTTCGATACTTAAATTTACAATTTATTTTAAAATAACTTAATCTCACTTGTGTAAACATGAATATTAAAAATCATTGTTTTGATTCTGATATACTGGCTTTTCTCAAATTCGTATCTTCCTTACAAACATAATAGATGATCATTTTACTGACGTAAAATTAAAGAATAAAATCATAAAAAATGTAGAATTTCCATTGACAATAAATCTAAATTTAATCTTAATGAAAAATACAATAAGAAAAAGTTGGAGACACGTACAGAAAAAGAAGAAGAAAAGAAGAAAAAAAATAGTCGAGTCATACTGACAAACTTTATTGTCTGATATATAGCTACAGGATGCATCGACAGTGAAGAGCCAAGCCGTCGAATGACATTTTCACAGACAGCTCTCTTGTTTCTAGTTCTACAAGCATCAAGGGCTTGTTTCTATATAGTGTTACATGTAGACAGAAATCCTGTCAAGCAAGCTTTTTTTCGATCGATACTTTTTACGAGCTACTTTTGATTAAGATGAAAGTGGCTCGAGAAAAGTCTCATCTGGACATTGCTTCGTTGAGTAAAAAGTCATAAATCAGTACTTGTATATATTTTTTTTAAAAATTAAGAAAAAAAATAAATGAGATTTATTGTTATTCCATTGTTAAAAAACTCAAATTACTGTTAATCCATATAATGTGTATTATTTGAAAATAATTTCGATTTATAAAACGTAAGACTTTTCTGGTAAAATATATCTAATGGAAAAATGGATTTTTTTCTAAACAATAAGCCATTTTTGATCTAAAAAAAGAAAATATATATTAACCTTTATACCAAATTATGTATCTATTTTTAAAATAAATAAATTTTAGTTAAAACACACTTTGCAAAATTTTTAAGTTGTCGCACTGAATAATCTGACCAATAATGTCGATAAAAATCAACGACTTCTAATGATGGATACAATAGAGTACTATAATTAGGAAGTTTTGCATTACTTGTGTCATCATGTTGAACACCAAAGCTATAATAAAATTTTTATAATTAATTTATAAAAAAATGTACTATTTTGATATTTATCGTAAAAAACTTACGAATGTGCAAGCTCATGAGCTATTGGCCAATATCCACTATATTTCGTATCGTCATTTACAATAATGACACTTTTCTCACATATTTTAAAAGGAGACGTAAGACCTAAAAAATTACAGATATATAAAATTATCTTACATTTACTAATTTAAAATTTTTTCTAATTTTTTTGTTCACCTTTATTGGCCGTACTGTTTTGATAACTGTAAAATTAATCATATGATTTTAATTAATTTTTTTAAAAACTATTTATTATTGCTTAATTTTAAAGTTATTATTACCTCATAGTAACAGCAGAGTCAAAATAATTATATTTGGTTTTGTTAACAAATATCTTTGAAAAATATTTATTACCCTCTCCCAAAATAATTGTCTGATCAAAAATACCTCTTTTATCTCTTTCATTTATTTTATAAAAACTAAGAGCTTTTTCGTCCTATAAAATGTAAACGATCATTATTGTAATCTCATTTAATTATCCACTAATTCATAAAATGCATACCTTGCTTATAACAATACCAGATATCGCAATCTTAATCTCAGGGAATTTAATTTCTTCATATTTCATATTTACCACCATGTATAATATTTTCATATATTTTATAACATCAGCAATACTTTTGTTAAACATTCTGTATCAAATAATTTAAAAAAAATTAAATAAATTTTTAAAATTTTATTTAAAACACTTAAGTTATTGACGCATTAAAAACTTACTTGAAATAATTGTATTCTAATACTAATAAAAGTTTTGGATACAAAGTCTTTAACGGAGTTTTTGATATTAAACTTGGAGGAAAAAATTCATCTTCTTCAACTAAAATATAATGAAAATAAAAAAAATTTTGTCATCAAATATGATAAAAATATTATAAAGTTAATACTTACTCGATGGTACAATATAATGTTCTATTCGCTCGGTAATCTTTTTGTCATACGGTATTATATTTCTCGTTTTTGCTCGTATTGGTGTCGATAAGATTTTCACATCATTACCTTCCCCAATCACTCCCTCCTGAAAAAGCACAGTAGTAAATATATTGACTAAACTTAGTAAAATAAAAGTTTATTTATATTATAACTATAAAATCACTTACATAATAAAATTCGCCGTCTATTATCGACTCGTATAATACTGCTTTCATTACAATATTTTTATAAAAAGTACCAGGGAGTTCGTATTCTTTCTATAAATCAACATGATTGTTTAGAAAATTAATATTTTGTAAAGTATTTAAGTTAAAATAAAAAATATCCTCACATTATTAACGATCGAATACGTATGATCATCTTCTGCTCGTGGATCAGTATTTACAGTCCATACTGGCATATCATTAATCATAGTATTTTCAATTGTTTCAGGTATAAGAGTCATAAATATCTCTTTATTTTTAAATTCAAATGTTAGTTCTAAAAGATATCCGATATCTATAGCATGAAATTTAGGTGTCGGATTTTCTATTTTTGAATATTTATACATAAGGTCTGCAAATTATTAAGGATAATTATAAGTGTAATTATGAAAAAGAATATAATTATAAAAAATATTACCATTATTGACATGTTGAAAAAATGTACTTCCTTCATTTAGAGACTTTGATAGAAGCGTATCAATCTATTTAAGAAAAACGGATATGTAATTATTAATGTTATCATTGATATACAAGAAATTAATATAATTTTATATAATTATCAATTAATTATTTAAATTAAAATACAATAATATATTACGTTTAAACAAAAACATAAAAAGAAAAACAATTAACAGTAAAATTTTACAAAATATTTTCTTAATTTATTTAGTTTCAAACATTATTTATATTACTTACTCCAGGCTTTTGAACAGATAGCTTTATTACACATAGTAAGACGATCAAAAATAAGAATCTACTTGTCATTTTGATACTTATCTTCTAACTATCTATTTTAATTTTCCTGCTATTAAATAGGCCAAGAATTATAAAACAGTTCATTTGCATTAATTAATAATTGTTTTTATATACAATTGATCATTGATAAAAAAACGACTGAGAACACAAAAAGTTGGTAAATGATAATTAATTTATGAATTTTAAAAAGCGTTCTTATGAATACTAGATTTTTATGGAATCAGTTTTAATCTAATAACTTATCAATTGAAAAACATTGAAATTTCAGTATTGACCATAAATTCCTAACTCTTTCGTAATAATAACATTTTTTAAATGCGCAATTACATTTTTTTCAAATAATTTTATTTTAATCAATATTTAATCATATTATAATATTTCTTATTTAAAAAAAAAATTACTCAGTACACGACCAAAGCTCGTGAATGAACAATTTACAAATTAGATATTATAAAAGATGTTCACATATTGTAAAACATAGTGAAATAATCATATCTGTTGCAATATTAAAAAAAATTACATTACTATGATTAAGTAAATTAAATTTTAAAATTGAACAATTAATTTATTACAACAAAGTAAACTCTTGCGAAATTTTTCAGATGGCTAATATTTACAAATACAATATTTAGTTTCCCTATAATTTTTTTTCGTTATATAATACACGTACAACCATTCGGATTTTTAATTTTCATCAAAAATACTTTTGTTCTCAGCTCACGCTTTCTTATTATTTACGACTTTGATATCGTCACTGTCTTGTTTCTTTATCGTTAGTCTAGCCACGTGGGAACAATGAAGTGGCATATAACACTTGAGCAGCAGCAGCAGCAGCAGCAGCAGCAAAAGTTACTTTTCACGTAATATGTTTTACGTTCTAGCTGATGTGAGACTCTAAAGTCGCTACGTGCGAAAAGTAAGGTTGACGCTAAATTAAAGTCCATCTCGATGTAATAAGTTTTACCAACGAAAGTTTAAACTCACGTATATACCTATACACCTACATCGTATCTTTCAAGTTTCTTTTGATACTGTGATGTTATAAAACCCTGAAATTCATCTTTTGTTTAAAAAGTATGGAACAACTTATGTAATGTTTTTAAATATATTCTCGAACTTTACTACCAGTTCTGTTGTTTTATATATTGTATCGAATCATAAAATTGCTTTAAAAGAAATTTTTTTAATTACTTCTTTAAATACTCGCTAATAAACATTTTTGTAATATTATTTTGTTAATAAACGTTGAAAAAATAAAATTATTGAATGATTGCATAACAAAGCTTTGTCGACTTATGTAAAAACGCAATATCAATTGACACAGTTAATTGGAGTTTATAAAAGGAAAACAACTTTATTATATTATTTTTAGTAAAAAAACGTAAAATATAAAATTTATTAAGTACAAAGTTTTTTAAGAATTGGCTTGCAACTCTTATTAAATTTAAACGACCCTTATACTTTATTTATAAAATATGACTGTGTGTAAAACGGATTGTTTTTTAAACATTCTATCCATTTTGATCTAAAAAAAAATATGTAAATTATTTACGGATAAATATTAAAACTTGATAGTAAGGAAAAAAACATTTAAAATAAATTATTTAATTATTTTTTTAAATATATAATTTAGATTAAGCTTACGCTGCTAATTTTTGAAATTGTTGAATTGAATAATCGGACCAGTAATGTCGATCATAATTTTCAACTTGCAATTGTGGATGTAAAATTGTACCATAATTAGGAAGTTTATCTATACTTAATTCATCATGTTTAACACCAATACTAAAATAAATTATTACTTAAATATTTTTTGACATAACATTTTAAATAATATTTACTTTGATAAGCTCACCTATGTGCAAGCTCATGAGATATTATCCACTGTGCGAAATATTTCGTATCATCATTTACCATGATAGCACTTTTTCCACAAATCCCAAGACGATCAGCGAGACCTAAAAAAAATAATAATTATGAAAATATAGTCTTGCTAAAAATATTATTTCAAATTTTTTTTTTATGAAAAATTTTCATTTACCTGAATTATGTGTACTGTATTTCAAACTGTAAATATAAAATATAAGATTTTAATTTGTTGATAAAAAACCATTACAAATTTTTGTCAATAATTTAATTTTAAGATAATATTACCTCATAGCAATAGCGGAGTCAAAATAATTATACCCTGTTTTATTGGCGAAGAACTTGGCAAAATAATAGTCTCCATAATCAACAATAAATTTCTGATCAAAAATACCTCTTTTATCTCTTTTATCTCTTTTATAAAAAGTTAGCGCATCTTCATCCTAAATTAAATTTGAATTATTAAATTATTATAATCATAGAAAAATTTAGCTTTGTGATCTACTATATAGTAAAATGCATACCTCGCTTATTATAATACCAGTGATTGCCACTTTAATCTTAGGGATTCTTATTTCTGCGTATTTCAAATTGACTTTTTTGTATAATATTTTCATGTATTTTACGACGTCACCAATACTTTTATTAAACGATCTAAATTAAAAAAAATTAAAAATTATAGAATTGTATTAATACAAAAATATTTATTTACAAAAGAACTAAAAATCTTACTTGAAATAGTTAGCTTCCAATACCACTAGAATTTTTGGATACAAAATCTTTAACGGCTCTTCCAACGTCGTACCTGAAGGTAATGGTTCATCTTTTTCAGCTAAAATATGAAAAAAAAAAAAAAAATAAACAATAAATGTAATGAATTATTGTAAAAAATAAATTATTTTTAAGCTAATACTCACACGATGGAATAGTAGTAATATTTATTTTTTCAAAAAGTTTATAATTGTAAGGAATTATATTTCTCCATTTTGCTGGTATTGGTGTATTTATTGCTTTTAAATTTTTACCTTCTCCAATAACTCCTTCCTAAATTAAATAATAATTTATAAAATTTAATTAAGAAACCTTATTAAACAAAAGGTTATTTTTATTGTTATTATTTTGAAATTACTTACGTAAAAAAATTGACCATCTTTAATCGACTCGTACAATACTGCTTGTTTGGCAAAGTCTTTATAAAATTTACCAGGATGTTCATATTCTTTCTAAAAAATAACTTATTTTTAATAAAATCACATCGCATAATACATCCAAATTGAAAAAAATTAATATATTTCTTACTTTATCAATTAACTTATAACTATGTTCATCTTCTGCTTTAGGATCAGTATGTACAGTCCACACCGGTGTATTATCAAGCATCGTACGTTCAACCATTTCAGGCAAAAGATTTAAGGATATCTCTTCATTGCCAAATGTAAAGTTTAGTTGTAAAATATATTTAACTCCTATTGGTGGATGTTTAAACGTCAAATTTTCCATTTTAAAAAAGTTATACTCAAGTTCTGTAAATTAAAAAATTTAATATTTTTTAAAAATATTTTAATAATTACTAATTTTACCTTTGTCGACATTGTCCATAAATTTATTTTCTTCATTTGAATAATTTGATTGATTCTCATTAGTCTGTTAAAAAATAAAAAAGGCTACAGTTGCAGAAAAAAAAATAATTATAAGAAACTAGTATTAAATTTAATTAAATATTTCTTACCACTGGATTTTGAACAGAGAGCTCGATGCCACATAAAAAGATTATTAAAAATAAAAATTTACTTGACATTTTGATGCTTAACATCTGACTGTCTATTTTAATTTTTTGAATCTTATATAAGCGTAAGATTGTAATATAGCTTCATTTGCATTTATTGGCAATTCATTAAAAAATGTAAATGAAAATTGATAAGATACGACTGTGATCACAATCAATTGACGATAAGTATGAGTTACCATTAAATCTATCAATTTTCAGTAACTTCGTTACTTCTATGAATATTAGTTCTTTATAAAATTAGTACATTTTAATGAAAAAAATACGTTCAATCTAATTAATCAGCACTTAAGCAACTCAGATTAAAAATAATTTCTACATATTGATGAATTAAGAGAAAAATCGAAGTACATTTGGAGTTGTGCTTTAAAGCAGTGAAACGTAATGTACATTCGATTTTTTAAAGCCTCGAGGCTCGATTCTGGACGGATATTTAATTTTACCTCTCGCCGAACACTTTGAACGTATAGCTATCCGGCATGCGAGCAATAAGCCTTCCGGCCAATGCGTTTTACATTTTCCAGATTTTTCCTTTTTTTTTATTTTATTTTATTTTTTCCGCAATGCTTTGTCGGTATATTGTTGAAAAATAGATTTTACATGCTAATGAAAAAAAGAGTGATGGACCTAAGAATGAATTTAAAAAATGAATATTATTATAATAAACGATTAACCACTTCAATAAATCATATTTTTTGTCTTGTCATTTATCTAAATAGTTCATATAAGAAAAAGCTATCACCCACTACTTTACTATTGAACTTTAGAGTAAATATACCAAAAAAAGGAAGAAAAAACTTTGGGTACACTTTAGTCTACCAAAGCTTATAGTGTGGCTGAAAGCTGGGCACGTATTGAACTTAAAACGTTCGATAAAATAATGAGGAAATAACTGGATTCAATTTTCTTCTACCAACGGTACCGCCTTTACCCTCTCACTTGCTCTTATCTGCTATTATTAAGGGAATGAAATTTCGCGCTTACGTCTTATGCCTTTTATTCATATTTTCTAAAGAACGTGGTTGGTTTGCAAAAGGAAAATGCACAAGTCGTGAGTATTTTAGTCTTGAATATATTTCTAGGTTTATTTTTCTCTTAATCTAGAAATACGTAAGTATGAAAATTTTTGAGAAGGAATGCTATTAAACACAAGTGCATACATCAGTAGATAAAGGCCGATATGGTCAGACAATATTAAAAATGAATAAAATTATTATTTTTGAGGTGTAGGTAATATAATATCTAATAAAATTCTATCATCTTTTTCTTTCTATACAAATAATACTTTCATAGTTTCGACAAAACAATAACAACATCAGTCAATGCTTGGTGGGCTTAGACGTAATGTACATATCAATAGCTGTACTAATTTTTTTTTCCTCCATTATTCGAGTTTTGTGACTTCGAAATCACGTCATGATAGCGAATAGGTATTAGGGCGTAGCTTGCAAGGGAAATTTTATTGCTATAGTGATTTTTCGACGCCCAGAGTCATTTCCAATTTTACGATGCTGAACTTTTACGTCGAAGCATGACTGAACGACTCTTCGATCGTATTCACGGAAGATTTTATTTTCTGTGAGCTATGTTGCTGTTTTTTTTTTTTTTTATTTACTTTGTTTTTAGCATAGAGACGATAAACAAAATACTTTTATGACAAAGTTACATGAAGAAAAACTAAAGCTGCTCGTTTGTGAATAAGTTATTATTTCGAATGATAAGTAATGGAAATTTTTTTTATTTTTTTTAATAGGAATGAGAAAAGTGAAAGAAAAAGGAAAAAGAATAAACTTTTGTCTCGGAAAGTTTAAAATTTTTCTTTTTTATATCCAACTTTTGAACTGTCTTTTCTTATAAATAAAACGAAAGAGTTTAAAGCTATGATGGTGTTATTAAAAATATTTGAATAATATTTTTCTTATCAAAAAAAAATTATTTGGTAAATTTACAATTTTTAATCAACGAAAGATTTTCAATGCCTTTATTTATTTGTGTTACAATGATCGAGAATAAATTCACAGAAGTATTTTTTCTGTTTATTTAAAAAAATGAACATTTTTTTTGTATTATTCTGTATTGTTACGTTTAAAATTCCCTGTCATTTTCATTTCCATTCCTTAACTACAAAAATATAACATTTCATTTGAAATAATACATTAGTACAAATAAACATTCACGTATCATAATAAATTATATTTGAAAGCTCATATTAATATGAAAAACAAAAATTAAAATAAAATACAAGTGACATATCATGCTCCTCAAAATCAATAAACACAAGAAAAAAACCCCAGAACATAAATTCAAATACACAATAATCGATCAACTTATATCATCAAGCTTTTTATCCCTTTGTAACCACTATAAATGAAAAAGCTCAAGTCTACTTTTACGCACATCATTCACACATATAATAACTACTAAAATTGTAACACCAAAATCGATCGATAATCATCCCCTTAAAAATCAGAATATGTATATAAACAAACCGGACTTTCCCGTTCAACTTATTATGCATGAGAATTCGATATAGGCATGAATCGTATAGAAGCCAAGGATCTTTAATGTGTGTATGTATATATTATACAAGTGTATGTGGGTTTTGCGAATATATAAGCACCAGCAATTTTCGATATATTAAAGTAATTTACGAGCGAGACGGTGCGCTTAAATATAAGTATAAGGGGATTTATCACGCGTGACAAGTTACGCTTGTTTCTTGTTTATATGTTCGTTCTGGGATAAGGTGAGGGTTGGGTATTTTTCATGTGATCCCTATACTCGGGTTATATATATATATATATATATATATCGCAAAAGCTCATGAACATATAAATGCGTGTGGAGGTGGAATTTATACAGATAGGGTGGGCTACATGGTTATGATGTATGCGTTATGTTTTTTTTTTGTTTTTTATTGCTCATAAAGTTGTGGGTAAAAGTAGCCGATTACAGTCAGTTGAACGGGCTGTATATTTTTTTAAATGAGGTGGTTTAGATACTGGAATATGGAATGTATGTATTTATGTTTTTTTTTTTTTTTTAAATGATGAAAAATTGTTTTTTAAAAGAAGTTTTCTTATTTTTTTTTCTTTTTTTTTATGTTGGAATTTATTTTAAAAATGTTATTATTTGGTGGGAACTATTTGAAGTATTTTTTGATAAAAAAAATAATGGATATTTATTATCAAAATTTAAATATTAAAATAATTTTTTTTTTCATTTTAGAAATCTGTTTAATAGATTACATTGTAACATAAAGAAAATTCATTACTTAAAAAAAAAAAAAAATTAATCGTTCTCATGTAATATTTAAAAAACCAACATTGAATTTCTCTAGTGAATTCCATAAAATGAGACTTTTTTTTTAACAGAGAGAAAAGAATGTCGTACAGATGAAAATGAAGAGGCAAGAGTAGTGAAAAAAAAGACAAAAAAAAAAAAGAAAAATAAAACATAAGCGATAAAGCCATCGGCGTTTCAGCGTAAAGAGAGAGAGAGAGAAAGAGAGAAACACCGGGTGAGTTCGCGAAACTTGACCCTGTGCCAACAATCCCCGCCGGAAACTGCATTAAGATTAAATTCACTCGGAACACGAGAAAATAATTCCTCGTCCGGCCCTCCGAAGAATATTAAAATTCTTTGAATTTTATTCTTCCTTTTCTTACTTTTTTTTTTCTAGCCACGCTGCTTTAATTTGATGGCCAGCGGACTTTTCTCCACTCGTTTGTCCGACTTTTTCTTTATTTTTTTTTTCTTTTTGTTTTATTTTTTGTCGTGATCCTGGTGAAAAGAAGATGGTCTTAGAGCCTGGTGTAATAAACTATCAGCCGTTTTATTATGAAGGCTATTTCACTCATTAAAGTATTTAATTCTTTTTTAATTAAAAATTAAACAATAATTAATAATTTATATATTTTTAAAAAAATTTTGCAAGCTCATCTTCATCTATCTTAACATATCCAATAACCAATTCCTCCCAAAAAAAAATATTTATAAAACACCACAACGACACATTCAAATACACACATCTCCTATACATAAATCAATTTTCGCAAGCTCCGCAAAAGCTCTTGCATCTCACAATAATATTCACAAACTCACTCTTTCCCTCTTCCTCACATAATTTGTTAATTCTAGGAAGGTTGGCTTTGGGAACCACTAAATCTCCGAGTCCTGTGGTGCCGAGATCTGCTTTCGTCTTGCCTTTCTCTCCTTCTCATATACATACGAGATCGCAAAAGCAAAAGAGAAGGAGAGCTGAGCGGTCGATGATGAGCCAATCGGGCGCTTTATGAATACCTAATCTAAGCCACGCGCTTGTATATACATACATACATACATACATACAAGTAAACGTCTGATCCAACGGCATTAGTGGCTGAATTATTTATCGGACGCGGCTTCCAAACTGAAATCTTAGCTTCTATATATGTGTATGTGTATATATAACAGCTACTTCGATTTAGAGCTTTTGCCTTTCTACTTATACTTGGATTTTCTCACTTTTTTTTCTAATTCTTGTACTCCTAACATAAATTTGTTGATTCATTATCGAGAGTATCATATAAGTATATATTTTATAATAGTAAATCTTATAATTTTAATTTGATGAAAAAGGTTGAGAATTGATGTTGTGCTTTGCTACTACATTTTAAACTTCAGAGGAAGTAAAGGTCATTCGTTCAATGTACTTGTAAATTACTTTCCTTTCATTAATTTTGTAATAGCTAAGTCTTAGTACTTCAGTTGTTTGAAAGATTTAAAGGTGAAGTAGACCGAGCATGATGCAATTTAAATAAGAATACGTTAAAAGCTCGACTTGAATCGAATAATGAAAGCTTTTACATTTTAAGTAAGCTTTAGTTTAAAGAAATTAAAATTGAACATTTTTTTAAAAATTATATTTAGTAATTGAATATTGAACGTAGTTTTTTATCAATCGACAGATTTTTCATCTAGTAAAATCTACCAACGTCAAGCACTAAGTTATCTAGTGCAATTTTACGTTATAAATCTTGTTCTAAAAAGAAAAAAAAACGAAAGATTTCTTCAAGGAATAAACTTTTAGCCGATTTTTACATCTAAATCTTTTAGATCCTGTCACTTTATACCAAGTAAAAAAAAAGTACGAAAAATCTTTAGGTAAGGGATTCAGATGCGAAAAATTCGTCAGCAAAGACTTATAATATATGCGCAAGCTACGTAAATCAAAGGACCTTACAAGCTTTCGTTCAACGTTTAAAGCTTGAGCTTGCAGTTTATTCATAAAAATGTCCGATGAGATGTTAGCTGACTTTAAAAAATTTATGTTGGTATTTTTATAAGATGATAATATTGCTAAAATTAAAATATAATGATAAATAAAGGGAAAGCTGTGCCAATATTCGAATTTTAAATTTTTTGGAGAATGATGGGATGTTTGTCGTGGTTATTGTATAAACATTTTAATTACCTAATACCAAAAAAATAAAACCCTATACATATCGGGGTTTTTTTAAATAAATTTTTTTATGAATAATTATTATGCACAGTTATTCGCAAACATTTGACATTTTTAATACAGTAAAAATGTTGCGTACTATTTCTCAAGAGTTAATAAAATCAACACACGTGCAAGTAAATTCTGGTTTCTAAAAGTATCATTAATACATTAATCAAAAAAAAAAAATTATCTTTTAGACCAAACTCATATCTTATAAAAAAGAAAGACTATTAAACTTCAATGGATGACAAGCGTCTTCCGCAATTAAACTTCGTATTTCGTAAAAAAATTCAATTAATTAAACTCAAGTATAAAAAATAGGCCAAAATCATTCGAGCGAATAACAGTAAGGGTAACGTCTGAAAAAAGTGTTATCTCACACAAATACGGAAAAAGTAAATTTTATCGATAATTCAATTTCTCTCCCTTCCTAACTAAATGAAAGAAGAGTAAACAATAAGAGTAAAAAAAACTTAAGAGAGGAACGAACGAACGACAGGGCTTACAAATTAAATCAAAGAATCAAAAGAAACGGAAGAGAATTGAAAAAAAAGCACATATATATAGCAAATGAAAGGGAGTAGAAACGATAAAAAAAAAGAGATGGGGGTAAAAAATAAAAGGAGAACACGAGAGTAGACGGGCCTTCCCTTTCCGGTAGCTAATTAGCACCGAATCAGACTTTTTTTTTTCTACCCCCGGACGTGTTAAATTCACGCGAGAATATATAAGGGTATATGTAAGCTCGCAAGCTCTCTCGCGCGTTTGCGACAAGTACCCGGAATTAATTTTTCAAGACTCGCGAGAAGTTGAGAGGAGGAGGAAGAGGATGAGGTGGAACTTGAATTTGCTGGACCTGGGGGAAGGAAGGGACCTTATTGGAAAAAAAGAGGGACGTTTTGTGGGATCGAGCCGATGCTCTTTTATTTTTTTGGAATTATCAGGATGAGAAATTAAATTGAGTCTATAGTCGTTGTAATTATCGTAATTAAAAGTTTAGGCTTCTTTTTCTATAATTTTAAAAGTCTGGAGTGTTTTATTTTCTTATGATTATATTTTATATAAAACAAGGGAATTTTAATCGTGGCATGATTGTAATTTGATTACATAATATTTCGTAATTTTTATTGTACAAATATATTCTTTTTTGGTTTTTTCTTGAAATGCTTTACTATAATTAAAGTATTAATATCAAGTGCTTATTTTAATAAAGACATTCTTGGAACTGAAGATATTCGTGCTGCGTAATTTAAATTAAAATAACCGAGTTTCAAGGTTCCACGTGTACAATATGCAAATACTTTCTGTTCTGCTTGGTTAAAATTTTAATTAGCAGAAGAAACTTTTTTTTTCTCTCTGTACTTATCTTTTTTGGAAATTAGAAGCGAAATACTTTTGAGAAAAAAAAATTAATTATTTGTAACTGTATAATACACATGACGTTAAAATAACCAAACAGTGTGTCCAAATATTAAATTAGAATTGAAAATTAAATTTCGTAAGAGACACGCGCTTTTAGATTATGTAAAAAAGACTAGCACGTGAATGAAATCAAATATATGAAACTGAAAAGCCACCTGCTGGCTAATCGATTTTTTTTTCCTCCAAAACTTGTCCCTGCAAAAAAAGCTCGACAAAGGCGTGATGAGAATGGCGACAAAAAACCGCAGTAGAACTTGTAGAGCTTTTTCTCATCTACTTGAATTTTATAATTTTTTTACTCCTGGTTGTTTGGATGAAATTTTTAGTAATTTCGTAAGTGGTAATTTTTTTATGAAAAAACAACAATGGAATATTATAAAAAATAACTTTTATTCAAGTATTTTACTTGCATAAAATAATTATGACTTCCAGTGAAAAAGAGCGTGGTTGTATTTACAATGCAACATTTAATTGTACAGACTTGCAATAATCGAAATATAAAATCAATGAATTTTACATTTCAGTTATTTTCAAAGTGATTCAATGATTACTATTTTGACTCTAGATAATATTATAAATAATAAAATATACATCTATTGTACAAGATCAATAGTTTTCTTTTTCTTCTTCATCTTTACTGGTATTGGAGCAGAATTTTTAAAGACAGTGCTGCAACAAAAATGATATTTTATTTTAAAAATATATAAAACAAAAAAATATAATTACATTAATTTATTTATTATTAATAAAATAAATATGCATAATAGTTTTACTTACTGACAAGTTGTACATATTGGACTGAATTTACAGAAAACTGAAATAAATAAAAAGTATATATTAAAGCAACATAATATACAAATTAAATTATTTAATATACAATTGCATCTTACTAGATAAGCAAACAGAACAAACATAACCAGTGTCAACCAACTCTTGATGACAAAAACAGGCTGCTCGATAATCAACTTTGACTGGGGGTGGTAATACTAACTTTGACCTTATTATAGGATCTGGAAGGAAAACCCACTAAAACAAAAATTAACATTATAGAATCATTCTCTACATTACAAGTTTTATCAATACTACTTATTTTTCTACATACCAGTAAATATTGAAGTAATCCAGCTAACGGTGGCTGTCCATTTTGTTGTGGGATTTTAAGAAAGTTGCCACCAGTCAAATCACAACCTTGTTGAAGAAGTGTCAGTTCATGATCCAAACTACATACATCTAGAATAACTCCCTGTAAAAAGTAATAAAACATTAATTGATTATTACACCTAAATAGATTCTATAAACAAAAAGTTTTAAATTACCATTTTCTGTGCAGTAAAAAATGTATTCATGTAACTCATATATTGAGTTGCAGTATCATGACTTGCAGTAATGACTAGTATCCTAGGATGTAATTTTTCTCCAGCTATTTTTTCTCTTTCTTGTCTTGCTATATAACATAACGCTGTTGTTAAGGCTCCTGAGATCAAACTTTCCTCGCTACAATTCTTATCAGCAGACATTTGACTAATCATTTTGTGTATCTGTTGTCGAACTGTATATTCCAACTGTGTAAATTTTTCATATTGTCCATCAAATTGCCTGATATCTGACATTTTTTCAAGTGGATAAAGAAACTGTGCTCCTTGACTGTGACATGCCATTATTGCTAATTGATTATTTGGTGTTTGCATCAGATGTGCATTTGCAAAAACAATTGTAGAATCTAGTCCTTGCGTTAAAACATGTTTGACAAGTTTTTGCATTGGATTTATATCCAATATTATTATGAGAACACTTCTATCGATTTCTGAATTATAAAAAAATCAAATCAATCATTTGCAATCTAGCATCAATATAATTATTAAACTTTTAAATATTTATAATTTTCACATAGTTTATGTACTCGTACTTCAACAAGTATAAATAAATTGTGAATTCTCTAAAAATTATTTTAATTTTATAGAAATCAATGTTTAACTTTACAACTCACTATTTTATAGGTTAATCACAAATAAAAACAATTATTATCACGTAAAAACCCTCAGCTACAAAATCCTTCAACATTAACAATAAAAAACAAAACAAATATTATGAAAAAACTTACCAGTTGCCATTGTAAACAAATAATTCTGTAACAACAAAAGATCAACGACACATTAAAACATCAACACAACGAGCTTCCTCCCACACATCAAATTGTCGGCGTCGGCTGCAATTCAAAACAAAAGTCAGCCATGTCTATTTGAAGTTTAATTTTTTAACCAGTAGACGTCGCACCAGGTAGTTTTCCAAAATTTAAAATCCAAATCATCTCGTTTCTTATTAATATCAAAATTTAAAAAAAATTATTCTATAAATCTAACAAAAAAATCCTCTTGCAATTTTTTTAAGAACAATATCAAGTTTCTATTATCAATCAAATATTAATGAATATCAAAACCACAACAATCCTAGAAAAGAAAATAAAGAACACCTACTAAATCTAAATCACACCTTCAACTATGGCGGCTGATTGTCACTCGCGAGGGGGGGCATAGGTGTAAAAAGGGCGCGAATAATCATTGAAAAAGCGCGCGAGCAGTCGAGATCAGAGGAGCTTCACCCCCGCAGTTGATATCAAGTGTTTGTATTTACCCCTTCGTTTTTTACTATTTTTAAGTCAGACTATCGCTTCTGCTGTGCGTATAAAAAAGAGACAGCGGAGATCATCCGCAGATTATCATTTCGCAAACGTCGTCTTTGAAGCCGCTACTGTTCTGGAAGAAGCTGGGAGAGGTGAATAGACAGATACCTGTAGGTTATACATAGGACGCCATTGCGTTATTGAATCTTTCTTTGTGTATATCTTTAGATTTTGATGTACTTGTTTTGCCTTTTTTTTTGTGTAAGGTTACTAGTTGAATTTTGTTTGTTTTCTGTGTGTTATACAGGCTGCGTGAAAGATCGCCAGGATGGCAGTGGTAATGAATGAAAAGTCAAAGTCGTTCGCGAGCATCGACGACGAAGAGGATGCACTGTTGAACGAGGCAATTAGCTGTAGTCACAATCTGGATATCAAGACCGAGGATGAGGAGGATCCAGATTATAAGCCAACTCTGAATAGTAAACCCTGGTACGACAGAACTTCTGACTCCAGCTCAAACATGTCTGATCTTTCTGTTTCAAATGGTAAAATTAATCTATCTGGTGACAACTCTACGATTGAGGATAAAAAAGTGATTGAAGAGGAAGAAGTCGATCAGAATGTTTTGAATGCCAAATGTGATCCTGATGATGTTTTGAAAATCAAATGCGATTCCGAGGATGTTGAAGACATGAACTATGAAGTAGAGGATACTGAAATGGATGATGTTCTTGAGGATGACAATGCTGCAATGGATGAACATGTGGCAGACACAAATGGTAGAAGTAAGATTTATTTTTATAGTATTGACTGTAATATGCTTATGATCAAATATATTGATGAATTTATATTTTTTAGCACACAAGAGAATAAGAGAAGACAATGACGATGATTCAAATGTTCCTAAAAATAGGCGAAATAGTACTTCAAGTTCTAGCACAATGTCAAGCACAGGCAAGAAGCCTACGGAATATGAGACTGATCCTATAGTTTTAGCACGTAGGCAGAAAGATGTTGATTATGGAAAAAATACAGTAGGTTACGATAAATACCTAGAAGAAATTCCAAAGTACGTATTCTTAAGTGAAAAAGTAGTAATAATTGTAAAACGAATATTATATTTTGATAGGCTTTAGAAATGCCTTAGTCATAATTTGAAACAAAATCATTGCATAATTATATTTTATTTTCAGAGAAGAGCGGGCAAGAGATCATCCACGAACTCCTCCTATGCACTTAAAATGCAGCAGACGAGCCTGGGATGGTATGGTGAAACTGTGGCGTAAACAGCTACACTTTTGGGATCCAAAAGACGAACCAAAAAGTGATGAAAAAGACATTAAGTCTTAGCAATATTGAAAACTTGTTGTTTCTCATAGATTCTAAGGTACTATCAATAAGATTTACGAATATGTCTCCTTTTCTACGTAAGTTATTTTTATGCTCAGAGACATTTTCTAAACTAGGCACAAATTATAAATATTACTGAAAAGTATAATTACTTGTATACAGCTATTTTTATAATAACAAACAATTATACTTTATGTCGATAAAATTTATGAAAATTATTTATTTTCTACTCTGATGATGCATAAATATATAGAAACAATTTTAAAAGGTATAATAAATAGTTTTTATTATTCATTTACATTAGGCTCTAACTTTTTTAAGATTGCATCAAGTTTTTGGTTTATTTGTTTATCTGCTAGATATATTTTGTCCATCAGTCTTAGTTCTAAGTCTGCAAATTTTTTATCTATGTACACTTTTAGTTCCTCCATTGGGTACTGAGTTCCAGTATCTGTATTACTTTCTGCATTTTCTTCATTACCACTCAACTTGTTAACTTCATTATTTTCACAAGCTGACAGTAATTTTTGAGAATTAAAATTTCCTTCTGCTAGCTTATGGAAGTATGAGTGCATACCATCTCCTGTTGAGTTCTGATTACTAGCAGCAAAAGATTCAAAAACACTTTTTACCATGTCATTTCTTTCAGGCTTAGACTGATTAATATCATTTAAAAAACTATTTATTAATTCTAAGTTAAACACATTTCCAGATACTTCTGGAACTGTTTCAGTCAAAATAAGTTTTATTCCATAAATCCACATAGTTCCTTTATTTTTTGTACGCGTAAACTAAAATTAAAATTGTTTATATAAAGATCTTTATTGCAAGTAAAGTAGTATTATTTATAATCAATAGTACAATAAATTATTAATTTACCTTTATACTAGCCTCTGAAGCAGGTGGTTGTATTTTGGCTTCAGCAAAATACACAGAATGATCTTGAAAATCATCAACAAATTCTGCAAAAACTGTAGTGGCATATTCTCCACACTGCTTAAAAAATTCTAACACTGAAGCCTCTGATACCACTGCTATTCGAGCTATTTTTTGTTTGTTGGTCAATTTGAATTCCACTTTACATGATTCTTTAGAAGGATCTGTTTTTAAGGCAACACAAGTATCCAATGATACAACATCTTCAAGATTTGTACTGTTGATAAGAATATAAACATAATTTTATTTAAGAAACTTGTTATTCATATAAAATGGTTGTATATCAACTAAAATTACCTTTCAGGAGCTTGCAATATAGAAACTGTTGACACGCAGTCGTCTAAATTTTTGTCATTGTCAATATCCCAATTTGATGAAGTCAGTACTATTGAATTATCCTGTTTTTTGCTTGAAGAATTACTGTGACATGCTCCATTATTATGACATGTTTCTTCCATGATCATTATAATGAAGTATTTTGTATTGATTTTTCATACGTTATTGTAAGGTCATCGAAACATTCTAAGTATTTTAAAATCGATAATAATTCTTTGAGTTGCTTCTTGATATTTGTGAAAATTATTTGCGCACATACTGAACAACAAAAAACGTAAGCAAATAAGGTTAGAAATTTTAATCCGGCCAGAATACAAATATAACCATGACTTCAGTCCGGGGATTCGTTGTTCTTATTGTCTAGTGTTCCATTCCTTGTTTAAATTAAATAACAATTTTATTGCACTTTAATTTTAAATTTGTTACACAAAAATTCTTTGATACTAATAGCAAAACTGAGGAAAAATTTTAAATTTTCGATATTTATCTAGTTTTGAAATAATAATAACATAATAATGTCTCAGCTGTTGATCAAATAGGAATTTTACTTATGAAACGTCGGCAATACTCTGAATAACGGTCGATAAATTAAATGTTGACGGGTAATATATATTTGTTTTAAACAAAATATTATTTATTGATGATTATTTGTATTGAACTCGTATTTACTTAACATAAAAATTCTTTTTTAATATTTAACATTTTTACTGAATATAATTCAATAAGGAACTTAAATAAAATCAATACTTGAAACGTTACACAAAATAACGAAACACGTGTTGCCTTCCATTAAATTTTTTTATAAAATATAATATTCATAAAATAGTTATTAAACATTAAATTTATCTTCTAAAATTAAACCTCAGTACGTATTAAAATTCTTGTAATTAAGCTTAATTTTATTGCAACTATTAAAATTTAAATTATCTCGGATAAATATTTTACAAAGCTCTTGCATCCTGTAATTACATTTACAATAAAGTATACTATTATAAAATAAACTTTATAAAGCTAATTACATAAACACATACACACATTCAAAAATATCAAAATAATTATTAGCTTAAAAATTAAAATTACATAATACCACACTATAAATTACAATTTAAATTAAACTAAAAAAGCTCAACTTTAAATCAAAAATATATATAAAAGAAAATATATATATTTCATCAATTTCATTTAAATCTAAACCCACATAATTCATCTAAACAGTAACTCCATAAACCAATCACAATATTCCTATATTTTATAATAATCAAAACAAAAACTACCCAGTATCGTCAAATCCTTTCAATTATTCTTGCAAACAATAAATTTCCATGTCACTCGCTATATATCCCTATATAACACAACACAAACTCACCCTCTCTTCTCTCCCCTTTTTAGAATAGTTGAATATATACATATGCAGGAGAGACAGAGAGAGAGAGAGAGAGAGAGAGAGAGAGAGAGAGAGAGAGAGAGAGAGAGAGAGGTGAGGGGGGAAATGGAAACGCGCACTATCGCTGCTGTCGTTTGCTGGAGGGTAACAACGAGGACGACGATGGTGGTAGTGGTAGTGATACACGCGTGGCGTTCGGTACGTAAGGGCAAATATTTGTTTAGCATAAATTAGCCGCGATTACGGGAGAGACAGAGAGACAGAGTCGCGAATGTTATATGTATACATATATATATATATATATATATATATATATATATATATATAGGCTCAAGTGTACGTGTATGGGTACTGTGCACTGGCTTATCGAGGTGGAACCGCGTTTAAACCATTTGCGAGGGAGTATAAAGCTCCGTTTGGCATAAAAAAAAACGCGTGAAAATTTTGGTAAAACTGACTGCAGTGATACTTATTAAATTATTATTTTTTTTTTAATTCAATTATGATTGTATGATTATTAAAACAATATCTGATTTTATCTCTAAAACAATTTTACCATATTTTATTCAAAGCTTTAATTTAACATATCATCGTATCAAAGTGACCATACAAAAAAAAAAGCGAAACAAATCCTGGAAATCGAAGTTAAATCAAAATAATTACTCATCTCAAATATCCTCTTTTGACATACGATCGCACTCATTTGATACATATACCAACATATAGGTATCCCACAAAATAAAATTATCGCTCGAGAGAAATCTGATTCCGAGAATCGAAAACCTATATAAAATATATATACATACATACAATACCTACACAAGCCACAGCAATAGCAGAAAGGGTAAGCATAATTTGAAACGCGAGCAGCCCCTAACGCATTATTTAAATGCTATTATTATGCAATTGGGAAGAGAGAAAGAGAGAAGCAGAGGGAGGAGGAGGAGGTTGAGTATAGCAAGGCAAAAATGAAATGAAAATGCATTGTTCCCCATTTGGCTGTATGTGGTTTTACCATTTTAAAAATTCACTGGAATACGTTACATATACATATATAAGTATATCCATTGTATATGCTACCCTCTAGTGCGTTATGCATTTTCATATTTTGCTAATTGTTCGCCGATGGCGAAATACCTTTACCGTCAGTATGAACGTAACTTTAACTTCTCTCCCCCTTTTTTTTTCTCTATCTCTTTCTACCCCTCGAGAATATTTATTGTGAAAAAAAAGGGCATATCCACACCTGTTTATGCATTGAAGTACTGTAATAGTGCGGAATTACTTACACGCATCGTTTCGTTATATGTACCCACTTTTGCTGAGAGCAAAATGTTCTGATGTAGTTTATTTTTTTTTTCTTTTTCTTCTTTTTTTTTTTTGAAAAAATAAAAGTCCGGAACTTGGTCTATACGGATTATAAAGTTTCTGTTACAGGGCGTTGGAAAAAAATGGAGGGGATGTTAATGAAATTATGTAATTGCGGTGTTTTTTTAATTAAAACCAATGATATCATTTTATTGTAAATTTTTTCATTTCTTTTTTTTTTTTAATCAGGATTCTTCCTGCGGTTATTATTAACTTTTTATAAATTTGAATTTGAGATTTCTGGTTATTTAATAACATTTTGCTAATAATAACAAAGCCAGATTAATTTTAATTTTTTCATAAATCATTATATATTAAAATAAATTTTCTGAAAAAAAATTCAATGTTGAATTTACAATTTTAATTTATGTCTATTTATTATCAGGAAAAGTGATAAAATATTTATAATTCGTAATAATTTTTAAGTAGGATATCAATCGAAAATAAATTTTTTATAATATCTACCACATTTATAAAAAAAAAATATGTTAATATTTTAAGAGTTTGATACCCCACGAAAATTTTCAAACGAAACTTCCTTGACTTCAAACGTTTCCTCATACATATACAAACATTCAAAACGTT
Source organism: Leptomastidea abnormis (assembly GCA_030522805.1). Taxonomy (NCBI): domain Eukaryota; kingdom Metazoa; phylum Arthropoda; class Insecta; order Hymenoptera; family Encyrtidae; genus Leptomastidea; species Leptomastidea abnormis. The sequence goes on from JAPYZE010000538.1 coordinate 35,116, forward strand.
CGCGACAAGCAGTTAATTAGCGTACCGCGTTCTCATTTCGGTTGATACCAAAGCGAAAATCAAAAGTCAGTCTCGTAAAGCTTTAAAAAAAAAGAAAGCTTGCAAGCTTTCATATCATTACCACATACTGAAGTTAAAAAAGAAAGATATAACGACGAGATATTTGCGATCACAGGTTTTTATAATCATAAGCAAATGAAATATATGTACAACGACAAAAGAAAAAAGATAACTCTCTCGCGATCGATGATGGTATAGTAAATGTTAAAGGAAGGCGCGGTTGTATATAAATATCCACACGTATACGCGTCTAATTAACTTAATTAAACGAGCGCTTTACTATTATAAAGGATTATGCGGGACTTAAGTAATGAGACATTCTTTTAATTTTGCTCTAGTGCTAACCCGCAGCAGCTCTCACTATTTTCTTTGACTTATACTTTTTCCGTCGTTCACCTACTACACTATTATTTTTTTTTCTCTTTACAACCGAAACATTTTTTTTTTCAAATTGTAAGGGTTTGTTTGCAAGTAAATCGAGAATACTTACACATCAAGTATATTTCAGCAGCTATGTAAGCGCGAAAGCACAACTCCCTAAAAACTCACTAAAAAATCAGATCACCCTATTGTATACACATACCACCGTAGTCCAAAATGACGCACACAACTCCTTCCCCTTCCCCCCTCTTTAACTCGGCCCACTTCTCCACTATCCCCTTCCCCCCCCTCTCATGTCGAGTAGCGAGGGGCCGAGGCTAATGCTCTAATATGCGCAAAGGCCGACAGTAGCAGTGGTGGCATACCCGAGAGCGTATCACGCGGATTACCGCTAATTGTAGTTTATGTCTTTGTGCCGTGCAGTAGTAGTAGTACTAGTAGCAGCGAGCTTGCGTTAGCTAGCTATACCTCCTATATCTCCCACCTATCTTTCGCTATAACGTATATATACTACTAGCTTTCTCTCTCACCTCTCTTGTATATATACCCTCAGCTTTTTTTCGTGGGACGAAGAGGGTCGATTTGGGGATTCTGGAGGACGGACATGTTGAGCCGATATTGTGTGCTGCCTATATGTATTTTCTCTCTTTTTTGAAGCGAAGATATTTTGACAGGAAAGTACAAGCTTTTATATTAAGATATTTAAAAGGTGACTTTTGAGATGATACAAGGCGTGACTGTTTTTATTTATCGCGAATACGTAATTGCTTGCGTACATAATATTGTTTAAGGGATGAAATTGTGTGTGTGTACAATGTTATAAAGTAAAATTCCAAGCGCATAACTGCTGTGGTAGATATATAATAGCCTATATCTCTTTCGAATATATCAGATCAAAATTAAACGGGCTGGAATGATTTTCTGTGGGTATAGGTATATATAATACGTGAGAGAGAAAGAGAGAGAGCTTTATATGAAAGCTCTCGCGTTCTCACACTCTACTTTTCTATAGGTATACCGAGTATATATATTGTATAATTAATTTATTTTATCTTGTAAATGGTGTATAATGGAAATTGCTAAATCAGCTATAATACGCGCGCAAACGCGAACGCGATTCTCTCTCTCTTTTACGCCTTATCTTTTATTAGTTTTACGTGTGACCCTTTAAAGTGTTTAAGTGTGTATATAATATAGGCTAAGGTAAATTTGGCAAAGTATGCGGAAAATTATTTTTTTATTTTGGTGTAGATTGCTATGGGTTTGATATGTTTTATGGTTTTGATTTTTAGATTGTTTATAGATGTAAATATAAATGTTGTTTTTATTTTTTGAATTTAAATTATGTATTTTTATTATTTGATTTCGAGTAAAAGAAAATTTTACAGTTCTGTCATTACTTTTTAATATTACCATCTGTTAAAATTTTAAATGGCATCTATTAGTAAAATATACTTTTCAATATACTAATTTAAATGTAAAATTAAAAAAAAAAAAAAACACGTACAAAAAGTATAAAAGTATATCATACAAAAGAGTATTCAACGTGAAACAATTAAGTATATTAATTACAAAAACAGAATGAACACAAAATACACAATCGAAAAGCCACAAGTAGCCGTCAAAAGCAA